>VWZW01004955.1:3197060-3309654 GCA_013397115.1 Edolisoma coerulescens
TTATATTATATTATATTATATTATATTATATTATATTATATTATATTATATTATATTATATTATATTATATTATATTATATTGTAAGGCAGAATTTTTGTCATATTTCTTGCTAAAATCAACTTATCAAGTGCCAATTATTAGGGTTACCAGAAGCCCCTCTACGTTTTCTTCCTCTGTGTGCTGTAACAGACCCTCCCTGAATGGCAGGAATTTGCTGTCCTACATCATCTTCCTCACCGTCACGTCTTTAATGAAAAACCTTGCACACGACTGATCATGCATGAGAATTCTTTCCAAAAGCAATGGGCTTCATGTTCTTGATCCAGTTATTGAAGTAAAAATTCTAAAACACCTCCAATATTGAATGCATCGTTCTGTTTAGGGAGGGACGTTTTCATGAAGGAAAACACATCCATCAGCAGATCCAAGATTCTTTGATGCATTTAAATCAGGTAGAGATGTGGGAGCTCCTATTTCATGGCCAAACTGGCAGAAGAACAAGTACCAGGACAGCTGAAGATCCAGGTGCACCTTTGGGAGGGGACAGGCATCACCTCAAACTGAGTTTGTGACAAAACAAAACCACTCAGAACTTTCCTTTTAGGCTACAGCCATGTGAGGAGGGAAGAGGAACAATGATAAAACACCTGAAAGGTGTGTAAAGCAGTGATCTGCACCCTGACACACATCTGGGAACGCTGCACATCTGGGAACACTGCACACCTGGGATCACTGCACACCCGGGAACGCTGCACATCTGGGAACCCTTCACACCTGGGAACCCTGCACACCCAGGAACGNCAGGAACGCTGCACATCTGGGATCGCTGCACATCTAGGAACACTGCACACCTGGGATCGCTGCACATCTGGGAACGCTGCACAGCCGGGCACACCGCACACCTCGCATCTGTCTGCATCCAGCACTCAGTGTCAGCCCTGCAGGTAACTCGGGACTGCAGGAAACAAGCACCTGCACTGGAAACTCAATACACCACTGTGCAACACCAGAAGCTGTTGCCTATCTGTTATCCAGGAAAAAGCAGCTCACACTGGGACCCAGTCCTGCTCCCAGGGCCAGGAAGGCAGGACAGGGCCATGACCAAGTGGAAGGGTCAGGGCTGTGAATCCTTCACTGTCAGCGTCTGCCCTTTCCAGACACATTATCTGAGTGAAGGACCTGACTTCAAACTCACTGTGCCGTGTGAGGCTTAACTGACCAGGGACAAAACGATGCTATTTTGAGATGGGAACATCTGATAATGAAACAAGTCAGTTCATTAAGATGAGGAGCTTTTTGTCGAGCACAGACACACAAAACCCCCAAACTCATTCACTGAAGGAAGAGCTTCCTATCACCACGTGCTCTGGACCCCTGAAACATGAGGGATGACACCACTCCTGTTTGGTATTTACCACCTTTTTAAACATCAACAATCTTCAGACCTAAGTGGTGAGCACCAAAGCTGTGTCATTTACCCTTGCACTAAATAAAGAACAGCAATTAATAAAAATAATAATAGTAGTAGTAGTAATCTAATACACAGTAATTTCATCTCTAGAGTGCAAAGCCTTTTCCAGAGATCAGTGTCACTATAGACAAGGAAATACAGATCTAACAAGGAGGAAATCACCCTGAGCTGTAGGGAGAAGCTGTAATCCTGAATCCCCAGCATTTGCCACTTAGTCATGAAATTGAACTGATCATAATTTATTTATTTAACGTTATTTGTACACTATCCCAGAGCGTGGATCCCTCACACAGTCCAAAACCATCTGCAAAGATGGTACTTGAGAAACATTTTCAGATGGATAAACTTCAGTGCCCAGAGACCACCCTCTCCTAATCCTCTGCTTAGTAACTGGTGGTTAAGTTTACGATCACAGACCAAAAAAAAAAGAGCTTTGTAAGTATGCAGCCTAACTTTTAAAAGGAAATAGGCTTTGAAAAAGTTTGCAGGATATAGGAAATGAAAAGAAAAAATGTTTTCATTCAGTTTCCTGTTTAGATGTATGGATAGATTTGACTTCAAATAGATGAGCCACACAGAAGTTTAGTTTATAAGGGTCAGATGGCAACAGTTTCTGTTTAATCCTCGATTTACATTAACTTACAGGAAAATTAATGATTTTAAACAGGCATCAAAGTGAGGCTGTTTTTTTCATTTCTCTAACTTTGCTGCAGGAACAATTGTTTCCTTTATCTTTCTTCCAGAAAGTTGGTGATTGTGTTTAAGTTAAACTACTCACTGAGCCTTCAGGCACAGCATATTAAGAGTTGTTTTGCAATGAACATGAGCCCCTTACGAGTGCAAACTCTCTGACAGCTCTCTTAGATTCTTGAGCTTACTCGAGCATTTCACAAAACCACTCTTCACAACTGCACACATTATAATTTACACATTAAACCAGCAGGTTTTCACCTTAGGTCTAGTGCCAAGAATAATCCTTCAGAACTCTTTTATCTTTTTGTAAGAACATAATTATAAATGTGCAATTAACAGCCAAAGAAAGGTCTTAAGAAAACTCTTAGAGCTATATTGCCTGTTTTAATGCCTCAGCCAGATGGTGGTTTAAAGAAAGCGATTCAAAGAAAATAAATAAAAAGTCACATTTTTCAGTCGGCAATGATACGTCAAGTGTAAAATTTGAGATATTAAAGCCGGAGTGCCACGGGTCTGTCTAATCACCAGAAGGGCTCTTAATTCCTTTGTTTTGCTGCTGGACAGACCAAGCAGTTGTAAACATCATTACTGATATGCATCAGTACAAAAGCACAGAGACCAGAGGCAAAAAGAATTATTTGTTGCATTTTTTCCATGAACGGAGCCCATCCAGTGACTGATTTCCCCCAAGGATGAATAATATGCTCATTTTTGTCTTTTGTTACAACTTGGATTTGTACAGTCTAATCCTGGAGTCTTTTCCTCTAAAAATACAGGTGTTTCCCTTTTACTAATTAAACATGAGCACTGGGTAATTGTTGACATTCTCGAGTTGGAGTAATCACCTTGGACTAAATGGGTGACAGAAATTCCAGCTTAGCCTCACTCCAGATAACACTCTGATATTTTTTAAAGCTGTAGAGAAATGACAGAAGAAGACTCTCCCATTTGAAAACAACCCAGCTGCATTATTTTACAGCCAGGCCATAGTGCCATAAAATATCTGCTTGCAACTAATTAACTTAGGAGAATTATCAAATACATCACACAGTAAACTGACTGATTTGACAATAAATTCAACTGCTTAACTTAATTCTACAGTGATGGACATCTGGCCTGCTCTTGTTCAGATCATTTAATGTGTCCCACTATTAACAATTTCTATCATTTTAGATATACATTTCTTTCCTTGAAATTTAAGAGCTTCAGAGTGTTGGGGTTTTTTTAAAAAATTCAGAAGAGAAGCATCTTTCCTCAGTGTCATTAGAAGAAGCAAATAACTTGGCATTATCAGTGATATGGAACACAAAATCAGACTTGCACTATTTCAAGAGATGGATGAAGACAGATAAATATGAACAAATAAAAGGCAACACAGCCTTTAACTGTGCCCCATGTGCCACATCACACAGCAGAGCATGTTGGAATTCAGGGCATTTCTGCAGGGCAGGGTCTGGAGCACAGTTACAATCTGTGGGGTCTCCCTAAGGTTCTGGGGGTGTTGTTATCATTTCCTTGCATAATAATCCTACAGAACTCACTGTTCAGCATCATTTGGGTTGTCTTTAAAGCCCAAATTGGAGACACCTAAATAACTACAACCAGAAAATTCACCTTGCACTGCACTGAAATGAGGGGGCAGCTTCAGTTCTGTATCAACAATACATTAACACAGTCCCAGCACCTCTGTGCAAAATT
Organism: Edolisoma coerulescens; assembly: GCA_013397115.1. Classification (NCBI taxonomy): domain Eukaryota; kingdom Metazoa; phylum Chordata; class Aves; order Passeriformes; family Campephagidae; genus Edolisoma; species Edolisoma coerulescens. The sequence continues at coordinate 3,200,925 of VWZW01004955.1, forward strand.
TCCAGCTGCTCAAGTAATTGTTTCCAAGTAGTATTTTTAACTAATAATTTTCCTTTTTATTAAAAACAAACAAAAAAGCAAAACTTGAGTTCCAGCAATGTAATTAGTTTCCAGGTCAATGACTTGTTTTCCCTTAATTTTAAAAATAGCTTTTATTCAAAAAAACACTTTAAAGGAGCATAGATAAGGAAGCATGAAAATCTGTTCTGTGTTTGTGTCCAGACTAGGTAGGTCCAGTAATTACTGACCTGGAGAAATAACTTCTGCTTCTGATAAATACTTAAACAACCATAAAAAGAATGATCTCAGGCTGATGACAGCACAGGGTGGTGTTGCCATTAGGGAGAATAAAATCTTTCTAGAAAGGGAGTTGCAGATTTAACTGATATACGGGGGAAAAAAGAAGATGCAGTACATTTAGACCCTAATTTAATGAGAAAAATCAGCTAACAGAGTGCCTTGTTCCAATAAAAGATGAGTATGAATGTGAGCACTCATGGACTGAAACAGCAAATTATGGTATGGAGAGGAGCTACCTTGGAAAATCAGCAATAAAGTGATTTAGCTCTAGTATCTTCATAAACATTCTGAAAAGAAAGCAGGGAAGTTTAAAACAGCTCAAAGAAGAGACTGCATCGACAGGAAAGGGGAAAGATTACAAAACCCTTCAGCAAGATCTGAGTGAATAAAAGCAGCTTTAAAATTAATTCAATTTTTTCAAAAAAGCAAAATTAATGAAGTGTGAAAAACAACGAAAATTTAGCCCTCCAAAAGAGAGGCAACATCTGCAATGTTAATATGCTGAGAGACATTTAGGTGTTATAAAAGACTGCAAATGAGGCAGATGTGATAAAACAAGGAAAATATCCAACTTTTTGCTGGGCTGCAGCCTGGAAGCATCATGTCAGGAAAGGCAGAAATTGCCCAAACTCATCTGCTCCTGCATGGCTGTACCTGGAACTGCACGTGGATTCCTAACCCACCTAATTACAAGGAAGATACTCCCAAACTAGAGGGAACTGAAAGCAGTGCATTCAAAATGATCAGGTTGTAAGAATGGGCCGATTTCAAATGAAATATTAAGATTTACATCACTGTATTCTGTGCGGTAAATAGCAGATGTGAAAGGAATGCTCAACATAAACCACATCTAAGCAGATCTTTGCACATACAGCGAAAACAGCACAACTTCTTCACTGAAATGGCACTGCAGAGATCAACAACTTTCAAATGTGAAATGGTCAAAAGTTACGGAATTCCTCAGCTCCCTGTGGAATACCTGTGGGGCAGGCTGGGACAGTGAAATACCCAGTTACGACTGCACTGCCCTGATTACCCAGCTCTGAACCCCACCAGCCTTTGCAGAGATTTCCCCACTCCCCACTTTGTTATTTGGGATTATTTCAGAACATCCAGAGAGGTGTCTCAGGTTTCAGGCACGGGGTAGGGCTTTGTGCAGGAACATCCCTTGGTGCAACACCCTTGGCTCCCTTCTGAGAGCAGCGATGCTGAAGCGCTCTCAGTTTCCTCCTCCAGTGTTGCTCACTGCTGCTTCCCAGCTTTAATTGCACAGCTTCTCCTTAAGCAAATATTAACGACAGAACAAATTCCTCAGCTAACTGAAAAGGTTATTTTCCAGTGATACTTTAAAGAGCCCGGTTGTTCCAAAGCATTATTCTACCGTGACTAATTGACATTAGAAGAAGTGCAAAGTACATAACTTGATTCTTTTTCAAATACAACAGAAGACATTTCTTTTCAAACCACACAAAATCTGTCTGGGTTGAAATTCTGCTTAGGCTGCAGTGCTGAAATCTCAAAGGAAAACGTACAAGAACATTTTTTCAGTAATTCCTTGTAAACCCGATTTTTTTTCTGTGAAATCTCCAAGTTTGGTGCCTGCTAAGCATGTTCTCACAGTGTTTATTTACTCATTGATTTTTACTGCTATTGGATGTAGACATTTCCTGGGAAAAACAAAAATAAAATAATGAAGCTTTAGATTTTTTTTTTTCTGATTTTAATTTCTTAAAACATGCTTTCCTAAAGAAGTGAAATGGATTTCTCTTTTAATATTGCAGTGCTGGAGTGTGCTCATTTTTAACTTTCTAGTAGTGATAACAGCGAATTTGCACAGTGTAAAAATGATTTGAAATTAGCCAAATTTAAATTTCTTAATAACCACATATTTCCAAGTCAGCTCAAAGTAGATTGGGAGCAATCACACACTTCAGAGAGCATTTCCCTCCTGTTAGGGACCAATTCCTGCTCTCCCTGTGAATCCCTTCTCAGGTATACCTGGAGAGCAGGGTTATTTACCATTTACCATTTACCTGAACAGGCCTGAGCCTGCAACATGTGAGATCCAATCCAGAGAAATTCTCCAGGATTATCCTTGAGTGCATTTCTTAAGGGAATTAATCTTAGCACCATCACAAATTATTCAAAAAGGCCTAATTAAAAAACATTCAAACTGCCTTTTAAATTGCTGCTGAGCTTGAACCAGTCCATTGTATCAGATCTCAGTTTCTGAAAGTCTCTGGAAGAGCTGAGCACTTGTGCCTGCACTTGTTTCATGAGCAGCTCTACCAACACAGTGTGTTACTATCAGAGAAATTCAAAATAGAGCATCTGAGAATGATTAAAGAAACAAAACTGGGCATCAATTCTAACTTTCCAGCCAAAAACCACATAGTCAATGACTGATGGGCACATTCAAGTCCAGAAAACCTCTGCCATCTATTATTAGCATTTGTGTTTTCAGTAAAGACCTTCAGATCTGTCACACTGCCCCACAGTCTAAAATTTGTATTTATTGTCAGGATTCAATTGCAGATTTCCCAAAGCAGGTTTCCCTTACCCAAACTGCTTCCAAACTTACAACTGGGAAAAAATAAAAATGAGAGAATCAACATGAAGTTGTTCAGAAAAAAATGGACTGGCCTGCTCTATTTTCTACATTGAATTTTACCTTGATATTTAACAATTCTATATTTATATATTTAAATTTTCCATCACCAGCCTTATGTGTTTTAGAGTTATTTTTAACTTGACTTTTTCAATCTCATGATTTAAAACAGTTCTTAATCATGAGCAACATAAAATAAAAAAGCTCAGAAATAAACGGCATTCACTGCCACGCTTTAATCTACACACCAATTTTTATTGGAATTTCAAAGTTTTAAAGGCTGCAGTTTTAAATGCAGCCATAATTACAAGAAACATTCATTTAATAGGAATGGGTCAACATAATTTAAAAAGTCAGTAATAAGATATTTAGCAAACATTGTCCATCAGTGCCCAAATGAAGAAGATTTAATGATGAACAGAAAGACTCTGCCTTCACATATTCTCACAGATCCCCCCACGTCAGGGAGACATTGTGAAATACAGAAGGCCCACAAGGGTGCAAAAAAGTGGTCACCTATAGAAGAGTTCTGCCTACAAAACAAAAAAAAGCAGTAAAAAATTATTGAAAAATGTTTATACTTAGATGTTGCCCCACTTGATAAGAATACTTCTCAAATTCCTGGCAATTCCTTCCAAGTGTAGTTCTGGTCCCCTGTTCAGCTGATGGGTTTTCCTCTCTGGTTTTTTTTGTTTCTCTTTGACCCAGAAGTGTTTCCTTGCTGGACCTCAGAGATCTCCCACTGTTGTATCCACCCTACAATCCTACTTCAAGAAATTCTTAGTCCTTAACTCTCAACAATAAAAAAGCACCGGATCTCAAGATTTTATTTACTTTTTTGGCATTAAAAAATAGTGCCCTTACAGCAACCGTAAGTTTGTTCTTTCATGTGCTATCATGGTTTATGCAACAGCCAATCCTTCGAGACGGGGAGCTCCAATCCTGATAACCAACCACGCTCCCAACCGCCGGCGCGGACACAGGAACCCGGCAGGAACAGCTCACCAGGGCTGTGGTTAAGGACTTGCACCAAAAAAACACTGAACAAGGCAGCCTAATTTGTGTGTTGCATTCACCAGAGTGACCTATCTTGCAACGGTATTATGTTAGGAGCAAACATTTAAGTTAAGATGGATAAAAATTAAATTGTTTCCAACCAAAAGCCTGTGTAATACACGGTTCAAAATCCATCTCCTTCCACATTTACATTTTTAATCAACATCTACCCCAACTGCTCAGTATTTCCCAATGATTTGCCTCTAGAATATCCCCCAAACTCTCTGCTCTTGGCCTCAAAATCTATCCCACAGCCTCAAGTCTGTTCTCCCACTGCTGGGAAATTTCTCATCCCAGCTACTTTCCCTGGACCAGTATTATGGTAGCAAACAGTCCAAGAAAGTAAAGAATGAGTCAGAACACAGGAGGAAATAAAGCTCCTGCCCTGTCCCTCTCACTGCTTCTCCCCAGATGGAAAGAGTCAGCTCGGACACCTTCACACCACCCCAAAGGTTCTCCCAGGTAAGAGCTGATGGAAAATGGGAGATCTTTGCTCTGGCCCCGAACTGAGAGCAAGGACCTGCACAGAGGATGGGGCAGGTGACAATGCAAACACCCAGAAGAGAGAGCTGGAACTTCACCACAAGGGTCCAGCTCAGTGGGTGTGAGCAGGGGGGAAATACAAATGGAAATACTACAGAAATAATATAGAAAGGATATCCGAGAACGGCTTGGGTTGGAGGGGACCTTTAAAGGCCATCCAATCCAACCCTCTGCAGTGAGCAGGGACACCTTCCACTCGATCAGCCCTGTCTAGCCTTGAAATTTCTCAGAGATGTGGAACCTACCACCTCTCTGGGCAACTTGTGCCAGTGTTACCCTCATTAACTATCTCCTTGTTTAAAAGAAAGATTATTATGAAGGGGTAACATATCGGTTTCTTTTTTTCTGTATAGAATCATTTTGGTTGGAAAAGACCTTTAAGACCATCAAGTCCAAGTGTGCACCCAGCACGGCCAAGGCCACCACTAACTGATTAAGCTGGAAGAAGTATTTTGCTAAGCTTAACTCCATCTTTGTAAAAAGAATTTTAAGACTATGACACGATTCAGGTCTAACTGTGACTTTACATATATTTAAATTCCAAGCCGAAATATCTTGCTGTCTTCCTACCACCTCTTCCCATCCCATTGGTTTTGCTTCTTCCAGACTGATAAGCTCTGTCCAGCAAAACACCAAAATATGCCCTTGACTAATACTCCCCATGGTTCTGCTGACCCAGCTTGTTCCCACCTCAGCCACTGCTCCTGCCATCTGCTGGGTCCAGGGCAGGATAACCTGCCCCTTCCAAGAGCCAGGGAATTAGGCACCCACTATTTATACTCTGGTACCTCAAAGTGCTCTGCCTGTGCAGATAATCTCCTGCAGCTGCCACAGACTGGCTGAGGCAGCCAAGCTGGATTTAGCTCTCTCTGCCTTAGCAGAAACAATTGACTCATCACATGTGGGGTAACAACTACAGCAACAGTAACCATTAAAATGCAAACATTTGTTTTTAGAAGTTTAAGGTACTTCTTGAATGTGAAACATTAAACATTATAGCAGCTTTAACTTGGATGCTTACTCATTTTAAACATAAAGGAATAAGTGAACCAGTAGCACTAATTATTTAAACTCAAACAAGTGTCACGGTACTTTGATTTTATTATTATCATAGGATTTATCTAATAGTCCCTGAAATATATGCACCCAAGATATATATATATATGACTTTTGTGCAATGACAATTTATTGGAAAATGCAGTAAATAATATATTTAAAATTTGGGTTTTGTCCCCCGCTAAACTCTCGTACAGACAGCAGCCAAAAAACTGAGTAAGTCAGGGTGCCTTTGAAGATATTTAATTAAAATCTAATCCCACATTCTTAAGGGCTCACATAAATTAAGCTGTCATTCAGGAGATTTATGCATTCCCATTTGCATATTACATACAATTCATCAATTACTGGTGTTTGAAGGCAGTGCCGTTCCCGGGGAGCGCCGCTGCCAACAGGCGCTCGGCGACGCTCCGGCGGCGCCCGCGGGCCCGGGAGAGCCACTTCCATATGGCTGATCCTCCTCTGCCGCCACACACCGCCCCCAGCTCCTCAGACACCTCCCCTCAGCGGGATGGATCCTGCTCGGCTCAATCTGGCAGCTGGAGACCAACATTTGGGGAGTCCTGGAGCAACCCAACCAGAGTCGATGCTCCTCGCGTCGTGAAGTGTCACGGAACACCCGTAAGTCACCTCATCCTGCTGGAGCAAGCCAGGCCCCTCTCCTGGATTTTCTCAAATGAAATCACAGCATCACTTCCATCCATTTAGATCCATCAAGTCCAACAGCACCACCACGGCCACCACTAACCCATGTCCCCAAGTGCCACATCCACACGGGTTTTAAATCCCTCCAGGGATGGCTTGTGATGGCTGATTACTAATAAGTAATAAATACTGCCTGGAGGCATTTCTGGCTCCTTCACTGCTCACAAGACTCTCTTTGTAGCATTAAGGGCCCCATTAAGTTAGAACAAAATATCTCTTTTAAGTGTTCAAAAATATTTATAGTTTATACATGTTTGAATATATTCAGATCTAGGAAATTTTCCCAGTAATTTTCTAACACTTTTAAACATATCCTTAGATTACCACAGCTCATACACACATGTGGAACATTTCCTTTTAAGAGCATCATTACCTGAATAAGAATATACCCATAATTGCTTTATACTCCTGTATTTGTGTGAGCTGGTCCTGCAGGGGAGCAGAGCTGGCACATCCAAGTGCCCAAACACACATCTGACATTCCCCGGCCTATCTGAACCTCATCCCCACAGCTGTCTCATGGATGTCTGTACATCCACAGCCCAGTATCATTTTCCTTGTTCCCACATCTACAGTGGTTTGATGACAGGACAGCCACAGATTCAACAAAGAACTCAAGAAACCGCAAGAACACGACCAACACGCGAACAACAGGCCCAGAAACTACATGGGAAAAGTATCAAACCCAACACTGATTCACATATCCTGCTTCTACATCCTGCTTCACACTCTTTTTTTGGGGCTTAGACAATGATCTTTAAGCATCTAACACTGGGAACGCAAGGTAGCTTATGACTTGAAAATTAATCCGTGAAACAAATATATGTATCTATAATTAGATTAATTTTTCAACGGCTTGTCACGATGATGTGGGAGTCTCAGTAAAACCTCCACTGTGCATTTTCTTTGCTCGCTCAGTTCACCTGGCTCTGCTGTTTTAGACCACGGAGTCTCTAGAACAAATGTCCCTGTCAGTGGTGGTGACTTCCTGCTCATCCAACAACCACGGCAGCGCTTCACGGAAGAGCAACAGCAAAGCGTCATCATGTTCTTCTTTGGCTGTTCTTTTTTGAATACTGCTCTAACATGCTGATTACAAATGTACCAAGGGACAGAAATACCAACAAAAGGTGGTGTTTCCCTCCCACAGCTCTTGCAACTCAGCACTGACCTGACACATCTGCCAGCCCAGTCCGAGACCTTTTAGGGCCAACTCTGATAACTGCACCAAGCACAATGGTGTGAAACCACACGACTTCATTAACTGCAGCCTCGAGCAGGTCTTAAATTCACATCTCCAAAGGGGAAAGGCTAAAGCAATAACCACTTGTTACAGTCTTGTTACTACACTAATGCTCATCTCTCACACTCACTGAGATTTTGCTCCATTCATTGCAGGCTTTGTATGACATGATTAAACCTACCTTATTATTTCTGTTCTTCCACCAAATGTTTTACAAAATGATTTCAGTTTCCACTTAGCAATGAGCTGCTATTAAAGCCACTGCTAAATATAAATGCAAAAAATTTGTGGATATCTTACAATTTTTTTATAAGTTTGCATAACCTAACAGAATTAATTAATGGAGTTAATGGAATAAAGAATAAATACCACAGCTGCTGTCAGCACCAACTTCTCAGTGACTCTCTGACTGATGAGAGGTGATGCAGTTCTACCTCTGCTGAGGAGTTAAGATATACTGAAGCAACCATGGAACAAAACACTGTCCACTTATTAACTTCCTTTTAACAACAGAACACTGTGCTTCCAGCATTTTCACAAGCATTAAATTCACTTTTACAATGCAAAGATATCCTTCTTTGAAATTCCATACACCCTGTGGATTGAGAGATTTGTCTGTTTTGAAGGAGAACCAGACATGGGTTATGTCCTTTTTCGTACACTCAACTGCCTCTCCAAGAAATCTTTTGACAACTGAAGAATTCCTGGGATTCTTAAAAATCTCAAGAAAGCAACCCTGAGATGATTGGTTGGGGAAGAGATTTAGGAGTTCCCACTTTTCACTATTGATTTAACTTTGTCTTCTCTTAACTCTCTCTAACTTGAATTTAAGAGAAACTTTTGGGTGGGAAGGCAAGTGAAAGGAACTGTTTCAACATCAGTCATCACTTCAAGATTATATCTCAGAAAAAAAAAAAATCCACAGATTTCTAAAGTATTAACAGTCCATGAAATATGAGATGTCAATACACAATGACCACAAGCCCATGAAATCTCCCACTTGTGACACACCAGAGGTTTGGAATCCCATCAGCCTCCGTGGCTCCGGGATGCGCTCGGCTCCTCGCATCGCATCCTCCCAGCCCATTCATCCCAGGAGCTCTGTCACCGCTGCCGCAGTGACTGACACGTTTTCCGTGCCGCTGTTTTATAAACACGCTGTGTAATGACGGCGTTTCGCTGGGGGCTGGGCACTTCTCTGTGATGCCTTGTCACAACACAGGAGCGGCACAGGCACTCCCCACCCTCCCCAGAGCTCCACCTCACACGAGAGGTTCCCAAGCAGCTCACGGAACAGCTGCACTGTTAGAAACAGTGCATGGAATAGCTGCACCGCGCGGAAAAACTCCAGAACTTGGAATGGACAAGTAATTTTCTAACCTGATGGTATTATTTCTGTGTGTAGCTATTCAAATGCAATTATATAAACTGCACGTAAGAAGACGAAATATGTTCTAAAATGAACGATAAATCTCATCTTGATTGAGATGATCAATGTACAGAGGTGACAAATACACCACAGGCAAAACCAGCAGTAAAAGCTCCATGACTTTATGCACTAATTGAATTATTAATATTGACCGCCCTGAAAGTTTCCCTATCTTGCTGTTGGACAGTTCTTTACAAAAAAACCTTGAGAACATCTGTCCCACAGTAGCTGCTAAATAATCAGTTTATTTTAATTAAAGTTTGACATAGTTTCTAGAGCTGGCACCCTCTGGCGTGCATGGGAAGTTGGCAGAGAGCTCCATTCACCTCGCACAGTGACTGGACTTGGATTGTGCCTACAGCCCAACAGGAAAAATCTGAAAACCTGGGGCTCTCAAGTGATGCTCAAGATGAAAACTGTGGAGAAAGGTCCGTGCCCAGCACCCCTCAGCTTCCTGGGCAGGCAGCAGCCTTCGGCAGAACGCTGAGCGCTGCAGGCTCGTCCTCGTGCCCACAGGACACAGCCAGCTCTGACCAGCAGCTCTGACCACAGCACTCCCGAGGGCCTGGCTCACAGTCTGCCTGCAGATCTGACTTATGGCACCACAAAATAGCTTTTCTGCCATTTTTCCAAAATACGTCTTCTCTTCTCCTAACCAAACATAATGGGTTTGTGGGACACCCACTCCTTGTTCACTGACTCTGCTTTGGCTGCCCTGTCCAGTCTCTGAGGACAGTTCAGTTTGGTGTTTCACTACCACCTCTATCCCTGTTTGCTAACAATACCTGCTTGTCCTAAATCCTGGCAGAAGCTGCATGATGAGCAAATGGCACCAACAACTTCTCCTTCCTCCAGCACGGCCGCGTGTCGCAGGCCTCTGGGAATTGATCTTTCCCCACATGAGGTTGTGCAGTGGTGAAAGAGGGGGGAGAAAGTTCTTTAAACCACCATTAGACTGGAAGGTGACACCTACAAACATCTGGCTTCAAAACAGAAAATGAAACCTGTTCTGAATTAATGGCCTTCCATACGTTAATGCACCTTGGGTTTTTACTGTATACACATTAAACCAAAGTTTTAAAAATTTAAATAATGTTAAGCCACATGAACAATTTCTCTCCGATAGTGGAACAGACAGATGGCTTGAGCCATAACTTCCTGTCAGAAGACAGTTCCTCTGATTCCTCAAGCACTTCATCCTGGAGTTCTGTCAGGAAAAGCCTTGCTGGCTTTCACCTTCAATATTTCTCTCTCAGGAAAAAAAAATGCAACTAATGGTCAACCCCTGTGGGTACCCTTCAAAGTAAGTCTTCAACCTCAGATGTCCAAGCTGCTTGTCACTGAATTATGTGTGTCTCTTACAACAGCAATTTGTAGAAATGTGTCATTTTTCCTGTATAATTGTGACAAGGCAGTACATTCGTAGTTATTTCAATTTTCTCTACATTCAAACAAATTTTTACATTTTAATTTTCATTTTTTCAATTAAAGACTAAAGTCTAAGCCAGCTATAGATTTCCACTGAGATTTTGGTCAGCTGCCAGTTCAAGCCATCAGTATTCCTTTCTGCTGTGGAAAAAAGCCTAAACAGTCATTTTTAGAACAATTTCTACATTTTTAATGTTTAACGTACATAAAGGATGTAACACAGAAAGTGATCAGAAGACACAGTAGAACTAAACATCACTCACAACTACACATTCATTTTACTTATTCCTTTAGCTGAGAAAACTGAAGAAACTCATCTTAATTATCGTTACTGTCTTTGAAAATTAGTGGCTTTATAACTACAGAAATTAAGTGCAGTAAGAAGCCACTGCTCAGGTGGGATTTTAGAGATCAAAGTCCCTTTTTTCCTTAAAAAAGGTTAGGCTTTCAGGATCAGGCACATCCATGATAAAAAGGAATTCCCACGATTTATCTGTGCTGTAAGCAGCAGAAATATGTATGGTCAAACACCAAAAAATAACACTGCTCCAGCACTACACAGCACACTTTATCTTTTTCCAAATTAGCCGAGAAAGAAGGGAAAATCTTCCTTATATCTGTGAACCAAGATTTCACGTAAAAATACTAGGAGCCATAGAAGAAGCAAAATCATCCATATACTGAGGGCATTGGGAAACAGAAAATGTTTTTGATTTTCCCTTTCTGCTTCCATTATTCCTTTCCTGCAGACCAGCAACACACAGAGGAGTTGGTTTGCTGAAGGATTTTGATTTGAACTTGTGTCAATTTGTGCTCAGAGAGATTCTTAAGAGTTTCACAGAAGAACGTAAGGACACGTGCAACAGATACCCAGGAACTGCAGTGCCAAGGAAGGAAGGGAAAATAAAGTATAATTTTATATTGGTCGCCTACGGGCCACAGTTTCTTTGCTTTTCTATTAACAGCTCAGAATCCTCTGTGCTGTGAGAGCACAGAGAACTGTAACTGCCAATTAATGTAATGATATTTGCATATTCATTACCATGGTTATGAGGAACACGGGTGCTCTCGTTGTGCAAGGGGGATGCAGGGATCCAAGTGGCGCAGAGGGGCATTCGTCTGGGAGAAAACTGAGGGGAGCCAAGGAATTAGAACCAACTGTGCAACACCAAGGCTCCTCTGACTGCCTGTGCACACCTCCCAAAAAACACGCAATCCATATTTACTTAGAAATTATTTGTTACATAACCCTGTTTCCTTTGATTATTGCTTTCTTTATGCCTCTTTTGTCACCGGTGACCAGATAATAACACCAGCGTGAACTCACAAACTCTCTGCTTTTTAACTTCCAGCTACTTCCTGTATTTTTTATGATAACCATATGCTGGATTATTATTTAATTATGATTAAAAAATAAACTCCTGAATGTAGGTTACTTTGAACTGAAGGCAGTTTACAAATAACTCAGATCCGCTGCTTTTCTCACAGTTCACTCAGCATTTCCTGTCACACACCTGCTCACCTGCACTCAGGCAATGTGCCACTGATATTAAAGTTTATGCAGACACACACTCACCCCTTCACAAAGAACTAAATTCTGGTCCAGAACTACTCACTGCTTCTTCCTAAAATGATCAAGTACCTTTTAAAAATCTTCTAAGTGTATTTGAAGAAATACGTTTTAAATCGGGGCACTGTGGTTATTAAAGACACCAGAATAACCCCAGTGCTTCCTGGTTCCAGAATAAGGCTGCTCCTGAGGTTCTGATGTCAGTGTTATTGCCATTAAAGCACAAAGTCCTGTGTTCCCACAGAAATGCCAAAAATTCTCCACTTCCCAGACAATGTCACATCATTGAGGCGCTGTTGCACTACACTGTAAATAGCCAATACTGCATCTCCAGTAAACCCATTTTAAATACATACAGCCTAGGTGATATTTGTATCTATATATGTGAAAGCTTAAAGTGTCTCATAAGGAATTTAAAAAAAAATAAAAAATAAAAGGGCCAGGAATGGCAGAATCAGCCCCAAGGAAGTGGCTAATCTAACTACAACCTCTGCGCTACGCTCAGCTCATCCCGTCACATCGGGAAATGCATCAGCACACAGGGTTTGATTGTTGTTCTCTCCTTCGCTTTCGTTTTGTGTCTCCCCCTTCAGATATTAAATTTTTCAATCATCTTCCTTTGATGTTGTCTTAGTTTAATTTAGAAGCAATACAAACATGTCTGATTTACAAGATTTTTATCACCACAGTATCTTATCACCTCATTAGAGTAATTTGCAAAGGCTTTTGTCCCAGTTGATAACAAAGGATTTATTTTCACCTTCAGGTTCTTTTTCCCTTCTCAGTCTGTTTATGAGCTGCTGCACCTCATCTCTGGGTACTGAGGGAAGGTCCTGGCAAACAGGGAAGTTTTGCAATACTACAAAAACCATTGGGCTCAGGCTCTCTTTGGCTGCTGACCAAAAATGTCTTTATCTCCAGCTCTCACGAACTTCCTTTGGAGTTTTGGTCACAAGGATTGCAGCTGCTTTGGGTGGCTATGAATGAAGAGGGGACCCTGCCTGGGCCCTGAGCTGTAACAGAGCTGCTCTGCACTGAACTGGGATGAGAAGCAAACCAGGAACCATGTGCACACACACATCTATCACTAATTCATGATTTATTTTTTCCCCCCTTAAAATCTGGTGGCTGATTGTACCTGCATAAAGAACACACAGGACAGGGCAGCTGCTGCAAACAACGAGCCAGAAAGTTATTCTTGCAAACATCGTGGAGCCAGAATATTCTCTGTGTCTGAGCACCCACCAGCACAAAGGACTATAAATTGCAGGGCATATGATGCTCTACGTTGCAATGTTTTGCAGGATGAAAGATGAGCCATTAAAGGCTGGTGAGTCCCACGTGAAACACCCCAGGGCATTCCAAGGGCTCTAAAGAGCCCCAAAAGTCACTGTTTTCCTTGATCTTGGCAAACAGTAAGTCAGGAATGAAGGAGATCGAAAAGGTGATCCCAAAAATTAGTTTATCATAAGGATTCCAGTAGAATTTTTCTATTTTTTTAAATAAACTGTACTGAGGCTGGAAGCATGAACTGATATGGAGATACCAGGTCAACAGCTTAAATAAAATGGTGACAAGGAACAGGTAAAAGCAGATCTGTGTTCCTAAGATCAGCATTCTTCAGAGAAGTAAATAAAGGGAATCTCGACCTGTTTCCAGCTCCTCTGATGACAGGGACAGCTTGAATAAAGCTACTTTATTCAGATTCTGATTGATTTTCTATTATTTTTTCCTTATCCAAATTAAAATTTTTCTTCTGAGAAGTGAAATTAGAATTTTTTTAATAGGTGAGAAACTATTATCCACTGTAAAAGAAGCAAATAATAAAAGCCCAGCATGTCAAGATAAATTTTGATCTTCCTCCCTGCTTCATGGCACGATGTCCAAGAAAAATCATTTAATACTACTTCTATGAATTTGTAATTTCATCCCAGAAAGTAAAGAATAAGATAAACATTTTCTGTTTGTTTTTCACTTTCACAGCAACACCATCCTTACTTGCTTCTAGATGGTCACATTTTGCTGACATTTACAAACATTTCATGTTGATCTTACATGGGTCACATCAATCATCTATACAGTTTCAATGACACTTTGTTAAATAAACTGTCATGAAAGATTTATAGAGAATTTGATAAAAGTAAAGAAGATGTAGTTTAGCTTTTAAAGATGCATTACCCCTTTTCTGAGGTGTAATATCAGCTCTAAAATACCATTAAGCTTTTCTGGCAGGAGATGAAGTGAGAAAATAAAATGCACTCTTTCATCAGCACCGCTTATTTGCATCTTTGTGCTTCTACAAAACACTGGGAGAACAGAGCACCTGGAGGGAAAGGGAACCTCACCCCATTTTGCGTGTTCTGGTTGTCCCTCCCACTGCTTGGCAGAAGCCATTCATGGTCTTACCACATTACTTGAGCAAAAAACTGCCTCCAGATTAAAAAAATCACCAAAACTCTAGTTCAGATTAAAATCTCTGACAGTAAACTGATATTCCCAAATTCCCTCTCAAAACAGGGACTGCAGACAAGCAGCACACTGTCATGCAAAGCTCTTCTTCAGATAAATATGGCCAGGGCAGCTCATTAAGATGCACTTAAAATTTTCAGACTTTACTGTCTGATACAAATTTAATATTTGAGAGCAGGGAACAATGGTCCCACTGTTGGGGAGGGCCTTAATCATATTTCATTCACCAAGAAGAACCAAAGTTTGAACAAACTTTTCATCAGCTCTCCACCCCTGACTGATCCAGTGACAAAAGCAATTTTTTGTTCCACCTTCCAGTTACCTGCAGACTCAGCTCTGCTCCTCCCCAGCAGCTCCACTTGTTATGGAACACCAGCCTGGAATACAACGTGCAAAGACTTCTCCACCACTCAGGCTTGAAAAACCACAAGCGATGAATTAACATTTGCAGAAAAAATAATAAGACAGGGAACCTTTGACTTCTCTTAAAGATCGTTAATTTTTGTAACCAATGGGACAACATGAAACATTCCTCAAGAACTGCTGCACTTTTGTGTGTAATGCCTCATGATCCGGCCCCGTCACAACCTGTTCCCTTCTGTAGTTATCCCATCCCAAAAGTGTCACACAAAAGGTCAACAGTGGATAAACCCACTCTAAAATGATAGTGGATTCCCTACAAAATATCTGTGATCAAAAGGCTGCAGGTATAAAGCACTCAACAAACAGCCCCAGCACGAGTCTCCCACGAGTCTGTGAGAGTCCTTTCCATCACCCTTACACAGCTACCTCGAAGCTTTTCTTCCTCACTGCTTTCCTCCACCCTTTAATTTCTGTATCAACACCATAAGTACAAAGTTCATGGCCTAAGTTCACATCTAGCTGGACACTGAAGAGTGCACTCTCCTTACATTATGATTATCTTAAAATCTGTGGCCCTGAGACCTTCACACAGGTATTTTCAGTACCTATCTCCCAATAATAAAGTGAAATTGCTTTGTTCACAGGGCGTCTCAGGGCTGACCTCACACAAACCAACTCCCTCACCACTCCTTCCTCCAGTTATTTCTCCATTCCCCACTGCATCACCACCAGAGCCAGCGACTGGGTTTCAGGTTGCACAGCTCCTTCTGGGGTCTGAAGGAAGACCCTGAGTTCATCTCTGCAGCCTTTAGGGGAAGAGCACCTCGATCCTTGGGGTGCATCCATTCATTTTTCCTAGAGAAACGAGGAAGACACGCAGTGTATCCGTTCTGTGCCACGGAGCCCCATCAGCCAGAGCTAAACCTCTGGCAGGTTCCAAACACCCAGACCTGCTCTCCATGCAGGGATCACCATGGATCTGCCTTGTGCAGCATGTGCTGAACTGACTTCGCTCTCAGCAATCACTCATTCAGAGGGAATCTGACTTGGTGTTTTAAAAAAAACCCCACAAATCTGACCTGCAGCCAAATCACAACAGTAAGTGGGAACTCAACTACATTAATTTGTAGATATTGTAACTACTACATTACCAGCAGTGTTCCCAGATACTGTGAATTCAAATAAAAAAGGCTAGGAGTTTAAAGGCAGCAATTTACTCGGTTATTCAACACATCTGTCAAATATATTACTGAGTGGTAAATGAATAAATATTGGATTTCAATTGCTATGACTAGAAATAAATGGGAGCCATTCTCCGAGCAGCAGCACTGTGAGCTACAGGCTTTCAGTGGAGGCTCAGTTAAAGAAAAAGCAGAGTAATTACAGTAATTCCTATATATTCTGAAAAAATACCAGTTTTTGATGTGACGGATTGGATAACTAAAACAAAATTGTCTCTCTTTTACCACACCATGCAATCTTCAGGAAAAACACCACCTGAACCCAGGGAAACCTTCCAATGGGATACCCCAGGGAGACCCTAAAGGTTCAACACTTGAGGTCCAAAGATATATTTCATGCTGAAATGAATGTTCCAAATATTTTCAAGTATCTTGAAAATAACTTACATGCATTCAAATATGCCAGAACTAGATGCATTTTAAATTGTTTGATCATATACTAATGATTGCTTACTGTGTGAGATACTAAATTATGTAACATTATATGTATATATTAATTTTATTATTATTATTACTGTGTGAAAATTACTCAAGTCACACTTGTGACTAATGAAAATTACATTACGAAATTACCACTATTATATCAAATTATTAGCTAACATTTTAGCTAATACTTTACTGGTGGATGTGCATATGAAAAGATTACATGAGGGCCCAACATTTCTAATTGTCCTGCAACCAGTGAAAAGCTCTAACAGAAAAAGAGAAATTAGTTTCTCACCATGACAACAGACTTGTGAGCTGTTCTGCTGAAGTTTCCTTCAGATCTGCAACAACTTTTAAACTGTCACATGCTCTGAAACAGGAAATCACACAGATCACCCACATTCTAATGAAGTTCAAAGTTGCGAGAGAAGCGGAGGAGCATCCTCAACCTCCCAGCACGGAATTAACACGTCTGTCTCCAGAACAGACACACAGGATGTGCCTTACACCACCCTCCTGACAAGTGATTTAATACAGAATATTGGTGTGAAGCAGCATTAGACCAAGAAAGCAACTGGCTCCTGTTCATTATGGTAACAAAGACAATTAATAGTCATTGACTGCTCTCACTCCACAGTCTTTGCTGCTGGGGAAAGACAAGGCTCTACTTCCCAGACAGACCTTCCACCCTAATGCACAGAGGCCCTCCTTCCATAACTCCAAAATTAACCAAAGCTTCATCAACTGTTTCACCACAAGCCCCAACTTCGACAGTCTGACTCTCCAGGGCCACCTTGGGTTATACCTTTTAAAATAACCCCCTGACTTAGACAGCTTTGGCATTACTGGGAGGACTTAATAAAAACTTAAGAACTGCACAGTCTTCAAAACCATTCCTGTAACAGCAAGGATTTGGCTAAATTGTCTGCACATTGCAGATTTCACTCCATGTGCTCTGGCAGGGCTTGGCACATTAAAAATGATATAAACAGGTTGAAATCGTGCCTGCTGTCACCCACCTGTGTCCAAGCTGATCCTCACTGACCCATCCCCTTGCTGGGCAAACAGGGAATGCCACTGACAACGGGCACCTTTCAGCCCAGGAGCATCACTTCAGCTTAGATGTAGCAGCTAAATCCTCTGCAGATGCAGATTCCAATCCTCTGGGCTGCTCCTACAGCCTCATGGTCAAGATGATCAGTGGCCTCCTAGTTTGACATTTTAGATTTTCCCAGTCTTTATCAACGTGTGTTACAGGCTGCTGAGGGAACTACATAACAGGATTAACTAATGGCAATAACCCTCTTTTGTCAGAGAGGATTACTGTCATTCAGCACTGGGGGAAACTGAAAACCAGGAGTTCCTTTTGTGGTATTTATTTAATATTCTACTCTGTAATCTGTTTGCAACAGCATTAGTGCAAAATGTCATGGGAAGATGTAAACACTCACTAGATTCCTTTTTGTACCTACAAACAAACCAAATGAAAAACAAAAAACAGTTTGTTTCCTGTCGCTCAAGCCGTTCCAAGATCCTGATGCTCTATGTTATTTAACGTTTTCAGCTGACTTTGGGGACATTATAGGCTGCTCTGATGAGGCATGTTCCAGTGTCAGCCAACAGTTTATCCCTGGCACGCTTGTCAATCAAAATAAAACCAACAGACGGCTTTCTTTGTTTCAAATGAGCTTTCCCTGGTCATTAAAATTCACTTTTTATTACGAAAACTACCATTTGGAGAGAGCAAATTGAAATATTTGTGGTTCCTACTGAATTGACTCCTACCAGAGTTGACTGTCATGGAGGAATCTTGAAAATATTAAAAAAAGCATTATTTCAGCACCTCTGTGCTACCCATTCTTGGCCTCTCTGTGGCCTGGTAACTACAGAATGGCCATTTCCTACAAACCCTGTAACCAACATTTTGGCACCAGGCTGATACCATTTCCTTTAGTGCTTTCAACAGCAGGATATAAAAGTCTAGAAAATTAAAATTTTCCTAGGACTGGGCAGCAGGAGGTACATCTCTTCAGAGAACATAAAAATGTAACAGTTATTGACAAGCTACTTTTTAGAAAACATTGGGTTTCCCATGCTAAATACTGAGGAAATCATGCTCACTTAGATTTGTAAACTTACAGCAAAAGCATGTAAGTCAATAAACTTATGTTTAGAATATGTATTCCTGGCAAAAATAAAGTGCTTCCAGCAACACCAACCTAATTTTTGGGAGATAAATCAAGAGGCTATCCAAATACATCCTGACAAAAAGCCATGGTTTCCAACCAGCCCTCGTGCCACAGAATGCAGCCTGATGATTTGTAATGATGTAGAAATCATGTAAAGGAAGCCATGATTTTATCTGAAGTTCCCACGTGAGTAAGAGTTTAGACCGCTGGAAATACCCGATTTCCTTTTCCTTTTTAATAAAAGTTTATTAAAAAGCCTGAACAAACAAGGTTTTGAAATCATTATCTTTCTTCTCTACAGGGAAATTGTGCATATAGCCTCTAATTTTGTCAATTACGAGCACGAGGGATTTCAGTTATTATAAACACACTTTCCTTCCACTGACAGTGATTCAAACCCCATCCTACAGATTGATTTGCAGCCCTTAAAATCAGACTTTGTTTTTGTTAACAAGCACCATCCTCTGTGACTGCCCTCAGAATAAAGGGAAATGAGCAGCTCTTTTTACATCTTCCACAGACCAGACTTTAAACACAGATGTAACTATTTAAAAAAAATACCTGAAATGGTCTAAGGTACTGTGCTGGGCACCACAACATTTTAAGTTAAAAATATCTGCTGCAATTTGGAAGAAAAGAAGACAGAAAACAAATGTGCAAAACTTAGTCAAGGGGCTGAATCATAATCCTTGTGCTTTAATCCTACATAACTGATACAATTTGCACAGGAGGCAACAAAAGCCCAAATTTCCAGTAATTGTGATACAATACCCTGCTTTTGTGAAATCAAGTTCATTAAGAACTCATTTTTGCCCTCTCTATTCAAATAGCAGTATTTGAGTACAAACCCAAACCTGTTTTGTGTCTTACAAGCCTCACCTCAACTGTATTTTCCATTCTCTGTGAGACACTGTCATAAACCTTCCTCCAGTGAGGACACTGACACTGACTGCTTCACTCACCTCTGTCCTCCCTGCACTGCCCCTCTTTTGTAGAAGAAAACTGAATTAGTTTGACATAATTTGCCCCTGACAATTCCATGTTGTCTGTTATCTCCTGGACACTCACAGACAGTTTGTTTATTAATCACAGTGTATTTCTAGTTGAGTGGGCTATAATTTCCCAGCTTTTCCTCCTCCTTCCTTGCCTCCTCTCTCCCGGTCCCTCACTCATCCCTCCCTGACTTTCCCAAGTTAGCCATTAATCACTCCGACACCTCATCCACCATTCCTTACCTCCACTGCACCAGACCCAGCTGATTTGAGAACATCTACCCTAAATAAGCTTTCTGTCACACTTGTTTTCTCACTCGAGTTTAGCTCCTGCACTTCTGCCACTGCTGTTAATTGTGTCAGACATCTCATTGCAGGCGACCTCAAGCCATGAAACTCTTCCATCTTCCAGCACCAGATGTTGCTCCCCTTCCCTTCTCAGTGCAGCACATCACCCCTCGCTTTCCTCTTCCCGAGATGGACACGTGGAATGATTCCCTCCCACTCTGGAAGGCCCCTCTGATTGCATCTCCTGCTGTTCTTTGCCCTTTCCCATCCTGTCCCACGTGTTTGAGCTGTTCTGCTCTATCCCAGACTCCTTCCCTGAGCTCCCTCATTGCCACACTGTGCCCAAGATTGTCAGAGAGAGATTCTGACCTACCCAATCTGACCTCTTTCCACAGTTGCTATTTTTACTCCGCAAAGGAATCATTTGTATTTATGCACACGTTAATTTTTTTTAAAGGAACTGCAAGGTTTCTTGAAATTTTTACCCTTCTACTGCCATGGAGTTGTTACTTCTTCATCCTAATACATCAGTCTGCATTATTTTAAGGCACTTTATTTATTTCTTCTTCCACTTGTCATATGGCTTGTTAACTCTTGTTAACCCTCTCACCCTATTTCTATTACATTTTGACATTCTCAACTAGTTTCTTCCATAAACTTTACTTTAAAGCGTCTTTCTTTATCTTACACGTTTAAGTTTGGGGCATTTTATATAAAGCATTCCAGTACATGCTGGTTATGTTTGGCTTGGAAAAAAATTTACATTACCACAAAGTCCTGTGCTTTAGATGATTCTACCTGAATCCACAGGGATCCCTCCTGCTTTGGTGGCCTCCTAGAGGAGCCAGCATCACATCCAGTGCCGCTCTCCCACATCATCTCCCTCCAGAGCTGGACCTTCAGGCAAGTGCACAAGCCCTGTTTTAAAGGCAACATCTCTTTCTTCTTTAGTAATCTTTGTTTTCCAAACAAGCCACATCCTTTACAACAACATTCCATCTTTGTGAATTATCTGATCCACTCTCCTACGTAACAACCATAAATTATGATCATATACTAATTTTTTTGCTGCTTTTCCTGTTTATTTCCTGTCCCACTGAGATTGCAACAGCACTATAAGGTGATCTGGAGCCAACTCACCACCCTGTTTCATGTACCCACTGTAAACACATTAACAATAACCTCATATCTCTGTTTTTTGCCATCCCACTCTAATTCTAATCTAGAATCTTTGTGCCCAATTAGCAAGTTCATATGTAAACACATACAGCAACTTTTTCAGACTGAGCATTCCAATAAACACATTTATTTCCCTCTGGTATTAACACTTCCACTTGTTCAGAACAGGTTACACGAGGAAGGAACCAGCAGAACAAACAAGTAGGTCCTAAATCACACCATCAGCAGAGTTCCTGATCCACTGCTGGAGGTATAACCACCCTGTTTCTTGCAGGAATTACTGGTAACAGCCCCTGCACAAGTCCTGCTCCACCTGGGAAATGCAGCAAAATCCAGTGGGTTGCAAGGCACACCAAACTTATCCAGAGTTTGTTAAAACCTCTGAATGCAGTGATGTAACCCACAATGTGAATGCAATTACCTTTCTCATGTCGCATCTCAAAGCCTGACTCTGTTTCCCTGCACGCTCGCTCCCCTCGGCCACCCCTCTCCACTTCCACACCCCACTCCAGGCTGCTCCCAGCCCGTTTTCAGTGCCAGCCGCGCATTTCCAAAGCAGCACACCCAGAAGTTTCCTACAGCTCTTTCACAGCACAAAATGACATAATACAGTATTGATCCCGGAGCACTGCTGCTGTCAGGCAGCTGCCACTGTGATGGAGTGGCCAAAGTCAGCAAGGCTCTACCAAAAATGTGTGGAGCTCCTCTGCAATGCAGCTGCCAAGGGACTGGAGCAGCACTGGGTGTGAGAGTTACCCCGATCCCAATCCAGCAGGAGAACAACAGCAATTCTACAACACTTTAAGCTTCCTAAAAAGTACTTTTTGTTCTGTTTATGATCGTTTTGTTTAGCTCCCACCTTCCTGCTGGATTCTATTTAACAGGAATTAGGAGTCTGTCTTCCCCGAGCTGTGCTTCATTACAGCCATTCAGCCAGGGAGCTTCTCTTCTCTTCTCTAATGATTTACTTTTTTAGGCCATGCTAAACTTGTGTGCAGTTAAATTAAGAACATTACTTTTACTTAAGTAAAGAACAGAAGAAAGAGACCAAATGTTATGCTGCAAGATTTTTCTCTGATGCCACATATATGTCCTTAAAATTGAGTTTATTCTGCAGGATCTTTTCAAAAACATGTCAGCATGCATCAATAAATTCCATTAAAAAGCAGGACTGCCTATAAAGTTAGTATTTTTTTATCCTTAGAGCTTTGACTTGAAACACAAATTATTTCATTTGTGAAGTAATAATTCTGTAACACATAATACTGTTACTCTAACTAAACCAAAAAGTAAATATTTGTAAGCTCCAGTGACACACTGAGCTCCAGGCTCAGCTGCAGAGTCTCTTCTGGAAATCAGACAAACACAAACTGTTGATAAGACCTCACTGGATCATTCTGGAAAATCAGCAAGAGAAGAATACTGTCATTTGCTATTACAACGACAGGGTTTTCTTTACAGATAATCCTTTAACACTCCTATGTTTCATAACACTGACTTTTATGCAGCAGAAATGGATTTGGATCTGGGGCACCCTCACAATATCCATTTTTTGAAAAGCTGTCAAATTTTGAAAATTCATATTTTCTCAAATTTAATTTGGATGCCATAAACCTGTCCTTTCATTAACATCCTTTCCCACTCCCAGGATTACACATGTGATAATCAGCACTGTCAACTCCCTTTAAATTTGTATAGTGAAGCCAGCTGAGGTCTCTGCTCAAACTGGCTTTAATTCCTGCCTGGATCTCCTCCTCTGCTAAATTCCTGCTAAGATCAACAGCAACCCCACAGCCACTTGAATTTTGCCTTCCCCTTTTCTTCAAATCCGTTCCGGCTTCCCAGCACTAACCTCAGTAGATGTTCCCTGCCTGGAACACAGTTTGCAGAAGAACTGGAACACTTCAGGACATTGAGGAACAATCTCCTACTCCTGCCAATCTTTTTGAGGCAAGTAAAAACCAGGGTTGTGCTCAAGGCAAGCAGCTGAAGGAAGATGTGTGGGGGTAAAACGGGGACTTGGAGGGCAAGCCTGAAGAAGAGAGATGAGGGCCTGTGAATGGAGTGAAGAAGTTGGGTAGAGCAGAAAAGGGAGGGAAAGTCTGTCGTGTGAGCTGTGAAAGACAAGCAGAAGTTTGTAGTTGCTCAAGCACATCCCATACACGAGTGCAGGTCAGTATTTCCACCACACACGTATCCATGAAAAGCTCAGCCAAAGGCATCCAGCTCTTCCCGGGGCCAGCTCACAGGGATGGATGGCCACAGCCTGCTGCAGCCACAGCCAGTCCATCAGTCCCCACGGCAGCTCTGGACAGCCCAGTCACTGCAGGACCCTTATGGGTGGCACCGGCTGCACGTTACAGAAGTTCTGGGGGGTTTGACTGCGTTTCCCAGGATCACAAGTTATGGCACACACACAGGGTTGCGTTTAAAGACCACCATGGAGACAACCAAGCACCAAAAGTGATGCCATTTCAGAATTTAGGCTGCTTGTGCAGCTTGAGTTCTGCTGTCCTGTTACAGCCCAACTACTGCCCTTCCCAGCCAACCCACCCCAAGGGACACCTCTAGGATGGACACCCAGGGCTGGGCCAGCTGGAGAGCAACCCGGCCTCACCTCACTGCTCTGCACAAAAACAAGCATTTATGAGCATTTAAAAGATCATTTCCCAGCTCCTCCATTGGTCACACACATGGATACACAGGCGGGAATACAGGATGTGTCATTAAACCTAAGATAGATGGGGCACGGAGTTACTGGGAAAGGGACCGGCACAGAGTGGTGCAACAGATGTTGGATAAAGTTTCAGATTCAAACAAACCTTAAAGAACTGTTTCAGAGGATGCAGAAAAATGCTCATCTGGAAGCATAATTCATACCAGATTCCAGAGTAAGAACTGAGAGAAGTTTAGGAGAAGTCAGCCCTGGTTCTGGAGATTGTGTGATGCCCCTTCAGCCCCGTGGCACTGGCAGGGCCGGGATGGGCTGGAGCGAGGGCTGGTGAGAGCTGTGCTGCAGCTCTGCTGAAAGCACCACAAGACAAAGTAGACACAGCTCCAACTAGGAACAGCTGTTATTTTCCAATTAAAAATCACAAGACCAAAATATTAATTTATTAAGCAAGCGTTCAGTTCATGCAGCCACAACTACAATTCTGAGCAATATATTCTTTTTTTTAAGAGAGGCTGTGGGGATGTCTCTGGCATAAATAATTAAATGTGACAAAACAGTTTATTGTCTGCTGCTGATAGGCAAACAATGCTGTTCCATACTGTGAAATACTGGCTCAACATGTAAAGAACTGGAAAGGGTTTTCCTTTGCAGGGGGAATAAAATTTGTTGACATTTTTCCAACTGTTTTACCTAATAAAGTATTAGCTGAGTTAGGCTTTGAGAAAGATTATCTGCTGCTATCATAGAAGCAAGTTAATAAAGTGACAATAACAAACTGATGTATCTGTCAAAGTTTATAGATAAGGATGTCAAGCTATAGGTTATCAGCCTACAGAACTGACACTGTTCATATATCACAGCCCCCCAACACACACTCTGTCAGCATTGTTTATTTTCAGTCAGGAGTTAAATAATGACCATGTACTAAAAATGCCTTTGGGGAACTGCTTTGTCTTACATACTGTTCACCTGTTTACTTCAGAGTAAGTTTTGACTTGCTTTTATTTAATTTTCTGTTTGAACAGCTGGTATTTATCAACTTCAAATGGACTTCAGGTCAATACTCTGCAAAAAATTTTACTGCTGTTTCTGCACTTGCTGCACACAGAGCTTGTAAAATGCTGATGAGAACAGCTCCACACCCAGCCCAGCTCCAGAGGAAGGCAGGGAATGTCCTCCATACCCCTGAAACCAGGGCAGCACTGGGAGAGAAGGAGAACACACAGAAGAGGAGGGGGTTTCCAAGGGTCCAGCCACAGAAATCACACCCACTTTGTACAGCCCACCACCACCACCAGCCTTTACTCCTTCCTCCTCTTCCTGCCTGTGTTCTTTACAGTATTCAAACCTGGTTATCCACAGAAAAGCAGGAGATGCTATGGGGTTTGGGTTTGTTGGGCTTTTTGTCTGTGGTTTTGGAACAGTCAATGGCAGAGAAAGAAGCAAGTTCTGCTGAAGTCAGAGGTGAGGATGGAAAGAAGACACAGCCATGGAAGGGAAAACCACCAGCCTATTTGTTTTCATCCTAAATGCATGACAAAATCTCCCTTTTTTTTTCATTAACACATAATTAATTAATCCTATAAAAACTACTCCTGAAGAAGTTACGAAAAGAGTTAAAATTAAGCGATGTAAAAAAAAAAAAAAATCAAAATGTGAACAGAAAAATAAATGCCTGGCTCTAACCAGTAACAACATAAAGGGTTTCCATCTATTTATTCTTCTTTTCCTCTCTATGCCAGGCAGGGTGACTGAAAGACACTATTCTACCAGAAGTCACTTTCTGGAACTGACAGCTCTACCTGTCATATTTGACGAAGCAAAAAAGAATGGGAAAGATCATGAATTCTTAATTCAAACAAGTTTCTATTACTTTTTTTGGAATCATTGTCTGAGTACGGGTCTTAAGATATGGGCTAAGAATTAACATATTACTCTCAGAATGCTTTTTCTAATCAGTGGATTTTTCCTACTACTACAGTACTTTTTTAAAGAGGGAACTGCAATAAAAGGGCACATTTAGAATCTCCATTTATTAATGGCAGGAAAAGGGGAAGAAATGAGGGGGAGGTGAAAGACACCACCTTAAGCAGAAATGGCTACTGACAGTTCATCTCCCTCAACACTGAAATGGCCTTTCTAGGTACCAGATTTAGGGACCTGAGTTTTACAAAGTGATGCAGAACTGGGGTATGGGGATTTCCATGCCCCCTACTGAAGTTCAGAAGAGCCAGTAATATGGTCCTTGGGCATGAAGATACAAACACTACTTCCCCTGATTCCTCCTAGTGCTGTATGACCTTTAACCAAGTCTAGAGACCTTAATTCTCCTGAAGTCAATTTTATCAGTTAGAAAAGACAGTAATCTAAAAAACTATTTTTAAAAAAAATTATTCATTATGTAATGAACCATTTGCAAATAAAAGCCTTTCTTTTGCAGTCATTTAATCGTTCATTTTGCAGTCATTCTAACCCAAATCAATCACTTATTTGAGGACAGTCAGTTTAACTTACACATCAGGAGGCACAAAAAGGGCTGATTTATGCAACCAACACTTTTAAATACAAGATATTATACAGCAGACCCCAAAAAGCCAAGTGAACAGCAGAGATCTGGGTGTCCCAGCTCCTGGTCCAACCGGAACAGCAAATAAAAATCATCTGTTTTCTTAGACTGAAGTCACTCTATTTCAATAATGCTTCACACTGCTTTTACAGAAGGGACTTCAGTCCCTTTACATGTAGGATGACTGCAAAAATCCCTGCAACATTTGCCAATCTCACGGAGTAAGAGGCTCCAAGACCTCCTGAGCTTCGTGCTGGAAACTTTTCCACAGGAGCCCAAGCCATTGTGTGAGAGGAACCGGGGGGTGCCGAAGGAGTTGGTTGCTATGGTGGCATCTCATAAATCATCAATTATTGTCTGTTATTATGAAGGTGACAGCCTCATAAAGAGATTTGCATTTTCGGCTAATTTTAAGATTTTTTTTCCTGCAGACATCATTTGCTTTGTAAAAGAAATGTCATGACAACCAGAGAACACTTAAGCTTGTTATCGGGTAGTCAGGCAGCCGCTTGGCCCCCATCACTTTGGCATTTGAGCATCGGAGCCTCTTTTGCATTATTGAGTAGTTTATCTTTACAGTTCATAAATATATTTCTGAACGTGGGGACGGCATAATAGGAGGACGAGGGAAAGCGATGGAGGGCTCCTGGTTGCCACGGCAACCTAAACTGATCAATTCCCTGTCACTGTTTTAAAAGAGGCACCACTCTCCTGTGGCCCCCGATGCTAATTACAAATGCAGGCCCTTTGCTGGCATGTTCAGCTTCCAGATTAAAGCAGTTCATGCCTAATTTATCATTTAACATGTCCTCCCACATTTGTAGTGCCGTACGGAATGAATAACAACTTCACTTGTTTACAGCATTTTCAACTTAATTTCACTAATTAGTTTTGCAGTTGCAGGAATCCGAGGGGGCGGCTGCCCCTCCGGAATGCCGGGCACAGACAGGGAATGGGCAGGGAATGGGCAGATGGACAGGCAGGGTCACCCTCCCCATGCCAGATCCAGGCTCTGCCCCCCAGCACCTCCACAATCAACACATTATAAATTTATATTCTTCTTATTTTCAATAATGTTTCAAGTTACTGGGAGACTTTTTATGGGAATGGAAAAGAAATTATGGAAAACCTGGTTTAGTTTCATAGCAGAATAGTTCATATCGTCCTGTGCAAAGTTTGAGACGAAAATGCTGATTTACCCTGCAAACTGGACACAATTTGGCCACTGACTGTCCTTCCAGACAAACTTCTACTTCTTCCTTTAAGGATTTTGACCAGATTTTATGCAAACTGAACTTCCAGTGTGTGTTTCAACACAGCGTTTGTCACTTCCCGAACTCAGGCCTCTCAGAACGTTCTTCCACATCTCTGAAACCAGCGCTTGTGAACGTCTTGGAAAACCCTTTCCCACCCTCTACGTTCCAGGACAACATAGAACAGAGTGTGAAATCTCTACTAGAAAAACCAAAATGTGGTGGACCCAAGATGCTCTCAGTCACGACACCAGTAATTACTCAGACATCGAGGAAAGTAAACCTACTTAAGGAAGCCAGCAGTGATGAAAGCCAAACTCTAGTGTCCTAATATCTGGAAAAGTCTCTAACCTTTCTGCTCTCAAGGATGATATTATAAAATCTGCATGTTCTAAAACACTCTGTAATTCAAAATCAAAAAATAAAAAAAGCTGGAACCTGTAAGATTCATCTCTGGCAACAGGAAGAGTTCTGTGTTTGAGCACTGCCTCCCCAGAGAGCCCTGGATGAGGGACGGGATTTTGGTTCCTCGGTAATATTTGCACTGTTGCAGTCACAAAGGAGATCATTTGACAGCCTCTGCCCCAGGCAGCTCCTCCCTGTCATCAGTTTTACAAAAGGGCTCCTTCCCAGAACTCCTGTTAATCAACAAAAATTATACATCCAGAGAAAGTGCAAACCCTTCAGCGGGTCTCGGGGGGCCCGGCGAGGCAGCGCTTCCAACTGCTGCTCACGCCGGCAGCTGCGGCGCTCCCGCGGCTCGCCCAGCCCCGCTCTGCGCTCACAGGTGCTCCGGGCTGGCAGCACCAAACTGGATTTCTGCGCTTCCCCAGCGCCCGGGGCACAGCCCCGTGCCCCATTCCCAAGGGAACAAGGGCAGCTCGGAGCAGAGAGGAGCGATCTGGGCACCCGAGCCGTGAGCGGAGCCTGTCCCGGCTGTGCTCGGGCTGAACGGGGGGACAAAGCTGGGCTTCGAGCAAATGCTGCTTTAGCTTTGCACAGAGCTTTAGTCCCGTTCCACAGATTCAAGGGCACCCCAAATCCTCCTGTTCTACCACAGCCAACGGAGAGAGGGCAGGGATGCGGGAATGAGAACACAGCACAGCCGAGGCTGGTGCTGCTAAGAGTGGAAGTTTGTTTCTAAAAAAAAAAAAATAAATAAATCCATAACAACAAAACTTTTCACATGTAGGATCCGCATTCTCTGCCATTTGCATTTGTTTTGTCTTCTATTATTTAGCCTGTAATACCCTTAGTGAATACTACAGGGCAAGGCCAGACCTCTGGCAATCAGCAGCATTGAGCATGGCTTAATTCTACAAAAACAACCCAAGAAACAACAAGTCTACGTTCTTTGCCCTGATAAGAGATTTGGCATTTATTTTAAACACGCAAAATGGTTGGAAACTCCACAGAAAAGACAAACTAGCTTGAAAAGTATTCCATATTATCCCAGTGTATGTGTATGTCTACAAACAGCCCTCTGAAGGATGAGCACTAACAGTTTGTTTGTTATATTCATTTCATTCTTCAAAATTTTGAGATGATTTGGAGCAGAATATCCTCCTGTCTTCCCTCCAGGTCCAGTTCCCAGAGAAAAGCAGCATTTTTGAGAAACACCTTTCAAAAACTGCTGTAATACAGTAAAGCATAGGCCATGCAATGGTAGTTTGCACCCTCCTTCCAGAGAGTATCCTTAATGCTGAAATCCATTCCTTAAAATCCTGACACACAGAAAGCCTCCTTTCCCCTCTCCTCTCCACAAATAAGCCCAATTCCATTAAAGGCAATTGCATCAATTGCATCACACTGGTGTAAGTAGAGAGAAAAGCTTTTCTGTGCCAGCACAAACCAACACCAGCTATTGACTCACTGCTTGAGTGTGTCTGCCTGTTTGTACACCCACATCATCCACCAGCAGCACGTGCTTTTTAATGTCCAGCTTTCTAACATTTTCTTGTAAACTTACATTTTCCAGTCCTCAGAGAACCGAGCCTTACACCCTAAACTTGAACCACATCCTAGCACACAGTTAATATTAGCACACAGTTACACACCACACACAGTTATCAAAAACAGTTCCAAATAAAAGCACATAACCCCTCCCAAGATGAACCATTGTATCTGCGGCTCTCAGTATGATGCAAATCCAAAATTTCTATTTCACACAACACTAAATCATACTGGGTTCTCCACTTGTGCTTTCAAATCATCTCTCCCTGCTGGCCACTGACCACAGCAGCACAGAACCCAGACTACAGCACCATGGGGCAGGCAGGATCTGGAGAACTCCCTGGGCTCTCAAGTAGGAAAAGGAAGAGAGCTATTCACTGCACTCTGTTTTATCTACACTGCATTCTCTCAGCTGCTAAAGAGTCTGTTTATTGTTTCAGTAAGTCTGTTACTGTGTTTAAGGCATGCAGGAGGCTGTGCACTACTACTCAGTGTTACTCAAATAAAGACAACATATTAAGAATAATCACTCCATCTCTATAAAACGGTTACACGCTGCTTAGAAGAGAACATGACAAATACTTTAGCTCTTTGTGAAGCACCATAATTGCTCATGATTTGCCTTTTCATGATTATATCCTCATTCAAATCTACTTACTCGCTGAGTCCTTAAGGCTGGTGCACTGACTATCAGCAAAAAGATAGGATGGCTCAAACACTTAAGGAACAGATTGTTCCAGTCTTGCCGGATTTAACACTCCTCTCCACTTAGCGGTGTGCTTGCCATGGCACACTATGCTTTATTACTGTCTCAGTCCTGTTGTTCAGTGAACATAAGCCTTCATCACCTGCAGAAATCCCTGGCCCAAACTACACCCACTGGATCGATACAGATGCCGGTGCAGTCGCTTCAGTTTTGATTCACCTGCCAAAGTATAAATTCAAAGGAAGATGGGATGTACTGGAAGCAATGTAACACACCAAGGATCTCCACTGAGCACAGAATCTCTCCCAACCTGCTTTAAATCTGTTTGCTTTCACTTTAGGATAACTAAAAGTTCCCCAAGAGTTAATGCAGCACCTTCGGGTTATTAAATGGAACATGCAGAACATTACATTATTATGCTGCACATGGCTAAGGAATTTTAGTATTCACAGGATTATGGTAATTAAGTCTTCCTTCACTTTGGGTGATGTGACACTTGCTTGACTATAATGTCACTCCACTTAAAGTCTGTGTAAACAACATTATCTTAGTCACTCTGCATTACATTTCCAACTGTGAGCAAAATTACAAGGTCAAAGTGGACAAGAATGTAGGTAATCCCAAGGAAACATCATGTAAATGACTCGCTCAAGGTTCAAGCTGGGTTTTCAAGGGTGGTAAAAGGCTTATGTACTACACTGATATTTTAGTCTTGGTTTGTAGAAGGTATCACTGGCAAACTGCAGTTCTGTTTGTAGGGACATTCAGCTGCTCAGGACTCTACAAACTTCTCCTTTTGTAAGGACCAGGCTGCCAAAGAAATGCACAGAGTAAAAGAGGACTGATTTTGAACAAAAAGCTATATGGAACCAGCAGAATATTAATTAACTCTATAAGTGACAGATGCAAACAAAGAAATATATATTCCACCGACATCATTAACATAACACAATAAAACCTCCATTAAACTGTCAGTCAGAGAGCTGGGAAAAAATATTAACCTCATTGTTAAGAACAATTCTTTTAATTCACTTAGCTGGACTTGCTTTGCCTTTGAATATCAAATAGGAAAGCATTTCATGTCCTTTTTGTGATTTCAGTTGTTAAATAGACAAACTTGTGGTTGAATTTCTTTTACCCTAACAAGTACACAGCAAACTCCAAGCACACAGACCCGTTTCAGTGTATATGTATTTTATATATATATATACACAAAGACTTGTCTAGTTCTCAACCACCCAAGATTTAGTTTGATCTCATACTGAACAAAAGGACTGCACAGGTGAGCAAGCTGCACTCCTCAAATTAGCAGGTAACATCTTACAAATCCATAAGCTCTGCAGGTTTGGAAACAGCAGCCCACCCCTTTCCTGTGCCAAAAAACTCACTAAACAGAAAAAACCTTGTTAGCATTTCCAAAGCTGTTCAAACATCGTAAATCCATGAGGATTCAAGCCTACACACTTGGAGACAGAACAAAATCAAGATGGTTGGGATTCATCAGTAGTGGGGCTTTAATAATTCCTGGGAATTCCACCTGCAGAGAAGTGGTACCCAGGGACATGTCACTGCCATTTCGGATCCTTGGAACTGTCATTTCAGCCATTTCTATCTAGAACAGAAGCTGGGGGATATTTCATTAATGACAAAACTACACTGTTTCAAGTTCTCTCAGGTAGGAATTACATCTGGAAGTTCAGTGATAAAAACCTTTGCCAAAAAGCTACAGGAGTAAAATCTGCCCAATCCAGCTCTCCCCTTGCTACCTGCAGTCAGGGATGGGGCTGTCAGGAAGAGCCACGAGCCTGCTCCCAGCTCACTCATCGTGTCCTGCTGCAGAACCACTGGGTTGGGCATGAACACCAAAGTTCGTCATGTGCTCAGTGGCCATCCAGGCTGCATTCTTCTTCCAAAGCTCAAATTACAATACAATCTGATTTAATCAACCTTTCATCTATAGTGTATGATTGAGCATGACATAAACATGACAGATAAATACCAACAGTTAAACAATACACAAAGAAGTCTTTTTCCCTTTAGACCACTTTTTACTCCATGTGCAAGACACAGAAATATGTCTCTTATCTTTCTTCTCTGCAGCTGTTAACCAGGATGCCCTCACAGCATTCCACTCTGAAAACACCACGTTGAGTATTTATTTACCTGGTTGCTCCTGGAGAAAGCTACAATGAGACACCAGTGACAAGACTCCCTTTAGTAAATTCTTCAGCATGAAAGGCTTTGAAGGTAAGACACAGGCACTGCTTCCCCATCAAACCTAAATTCAGAGTATAACTCAATTATACCACTGATTATACAGCATGAATTATTTGTAGCTTTTTCACAGCTGTTTGCAGCCACGGGTGTCAAACACAGTTCAAACTTGTGATCCAAAACTCTGCACCTGTGACTATGGACAAAGTCAGGGAACAGTGCTCACTGGGAAGGCAAAAAGGTGTTCCCCAGGTGGGATCATCTGCAGACATACAAACACAAAGGACGTGCAAACCCTGAGAGCAGCAGATCTGCTCTGTGCACTACAGAAACTCATTGCTATCCTTGAAGAAACACCATAATGCAACTCTTAGATCCCTCTGCAATAGGACATCCACTTATTAGAGGAGAGCAACATCATTTAAACTGAATTTCCCAGCATTCAGCCATTTCAGCCCACTTTCATAGGTGGTTAAAACAAGTAGATCATTTCATATTTGAAATATTTCAGTATTCCCCAATCACACTTATTATTTATCTTGCATGTCAATGATACTTGTCACATACATTATAACTTAAGTCTTACAACAGGATTTAATGGAAAAACAAATGAAAAGTAAGTGCCTATAATATTACTAATATAAACAGGCAAAATATCATCAAGATCAGTGGCTTGGTGTCTATTTTGGCAGGAGCTGAATTTGGCCTAATGACTTCTGGTTCTGATTTAGTGAGGGTTCCCTGTCATGTACGACTTTGTAACTTCTTCAGTATGTTTTCTTTGAAAAGTAAAGGTTTTCTGTATGAGATTGGAATTTAATTGTTTCCTTTTTAGACAAATATGCTTTTGGATGGATGCTGATGGAAAGGGCAATCAGATGTCAAAAGGGCAGCAGTACAGTGAGATTATGTGCTGAGGTCTAGGGCAGGACAGGCAAACAAGGGGGATCTTAGATCACTTGAGCAGATCCTTATAAATAAAATCTCAGATAACAGGCTTTGTTTATTCTGTAAAAATGCATATCAGCAGGTCAAATCAACTCCTGTTATGTTAACTACTTAAGTTACTTTCTTATTAACAAATATTCCTGATAGCATAACAGAACTCTCATCTGTGAGTATCTGGAATGCAAGGAGGGAAAAAAGAAGAGTTTAAGTAATTAGGAAGGAGATGTCCTGCATCTAGAAGGAATGAAGCGTTCTCCTGCCATCTGAGGGGGGAATAAATAAACAAGCTGCAGTAAGAGAGAGCTCGTGCGGCAGCAAGTAACCATTGCTTAATTTATGTGGAGAATAGCCAATGCCACTCTTCATTTTTTAATAGTTTTCTTACCAATTTTACTACAAATACATCAGCAACAGCACTACACTTACTTTGTTTGCACATATGCTTGAAAATATCTTTATGCAACACTCACCTGAGGCAAATCTCACTACAAAAAATGTATTGTAATAAATCCAAGCTCACTTTTTAATTGCCAAGTGTCACCCAGTTAGTCCCTTCTCAAAGTGCAGGAAACTCTAATGGAGACCCACTCTCCTGCAATGGGATTATAACCCACAACTTTTATCTTGTGAGAATATATCGGAATTCCAGCTCTCTTTAATGTTGAGTGACCATGTGTGAAAAGCTGCCTCTTCCCAAACAGCCTGGCAATTGCACTTGGCTTTTATCCTCCTTTTAGCAGGCATTCTGTACAGACTGAGATGCATTTAGCAATGATCCCACACCTCACCAAAGCAGCTTCCCCCGAGAATTTCACATTGGTTATTCCCAAACATCTGGGGGGAAGGGGCAAATTTGAGCACTTAGCAGGAAACCCTCATATAATCCAAGATGAGCACAAGAAGCTGCTCTCTTCCCAGAGATGGATTTGTTATCCCCCACGGCAGGCACACACCACCACATGTGTCCAAATTCCCTGTGCGGTAACTCAGTACTGCAGCTACTGCAAAATCCCAACTATTTTGAAAACACGGGATTTAATTTTTTTCTTTTCTTTTAGTTGAAATAACACATTTTTCAAAACCAGTTTCCCAAAACATTCTCATTTAAGCATTATTTGGGAGCAGGTTTCAGAGGCATTTCAAGGAAAATGGGTATTTTATTCCTTGACTCCATCTTCTACCTTTAAGTATTAATTTTCCACCTTTTTTTCCTCCTCTGAAGAGCATCTGTTCTAAGAGAACAGAAAATGGAAACAACACAGAAAAATACTCAAAATTTGGAGTGGTCCAGTTTTAAAATAAAAACAATAATTTATAAACCAACTTTCTCAGCATGCTCTAACACTGAGCTGCAGCTCCTCTGGACTATTGCTTTCTAAATTATTCAGGGACCACATTCTGCAAATGCATCTGTGCAAGTCCAAGTGCGAGTCAGCTCCGTCTGCCTGATTCTTCTGCATGTAGAACATTCCCAGAGGTCACCTAATGAAAGTGATGCTGAGCAGAAATCACTGCTGGACACATTGGCTTTAATGGAAAAGTTTGGTGGGTTGGAATAATGCTTTTTAACGTTTTTCACCCCATGCATTTCCGATGTAGGCCAGTGCAAAACTTTCTACTGTTAAGACTGCTAAACTCTCTTTTTCAAGACTTTCCAATTTCTGGTCTTCAAAAATATTCGAAAAAAAGTATCTCTATGTGTGTGTGTTGGAAGATACAGGACAGTGGGTTTGTGCTTGTCCACCATCCTTCGAGGAGTTTTGCAGGTCAGCTACTCAGCATATAAAATACAAAGTATGATTCTGTTTTGCTTGCATGGAGACTTTTAAATGTACTTTAGGAGCAAAATATTGAGTGACTCTGCCTGGAAAGAAGGGAGTATTAACTTTAATATATCTATCTCATTATGAGTAACACCAGTTTAATGAAAAAACCCCAAAGAAAAGTGAGTGCAAGAAGGTCAAGAGGATTGACAGTAAACCTGTGGGTAAGGGAACACTGGGTCAGAGATCTCTGAAGATTTAAATACTAAAATGACAGTAAACCTGCAAGCTATTCTCCATCATGTAACATTAGAGTAATTACCAATACCTTTCAAAAAAGACAATTAAAAATCTTGTAGTCTTAAGACAATTTAATTTTCACCTTCTTTCTGAATGTAAAACTACACTGAGAGAATTTAACTTAAAGATCACAAGCTGAAAAGAAGAGTTCACAAGGAGTGGAACAGCATCGTTCGCTCAGGGGACCAAGCTAAAAATCCACATTCATTATTCAGGCTGTTACACAAATCAATTGGGATCTTTAGGCAGACACAGTGTGATCCTGCTGGACAAGGTGTTGTTGTATTCCCTGGCTTTTTTTCCAAGCAGTCTGTGGGGAATCACAGATTTCTTCCTGTTTTCCTGGGAGCAGATTTCATGGCCCTAAATGTTTGTGATAATATGGACAGAGGAACAAACTGGCCAAGAGCCTAAGCACAACCTTCCCCCCTGCATGTTCCCTGACATGAAATGGGCTGTCAGGAACTGTTCATGAGGAGCCTGATCTCATGTACAGAACACTGTGTCACCATTTCAAAGGTCTGACCAGCAATGGAGGGTATTTCCTGACTGTCTGCACATCTGAACAGGCAGCTTGCTTCAATTCAGATGTAAAAACTGTTACAATTCTTGGAAATCCAGCTGCACTCTCAAAATTCTCAACTAAACCCTGCAACTTCTAGTGTGAAAAATACACAAAAATGTGATTTCTTCAACTGGTGCCACACTCTCCTCCCACCCACACAGGCTTGGTTGAACCAACCACGAAGGACACTTCTTTTCTGATTTTCAGCCTTCCTTTCCTCAAGAAGCACATAAAAATTAAAAAATTTTGAACTGCAAACATTTCCAGTTCTTCAGAATTGCTGCAGTTTGCCTTTACCATGTTATTAACAGCTTAAACATAATTCTGCTTTCTCAAAGGTCCTTTGATACATGTACATGCTGATAATTAGGTGAGCTACATTTATACTTTTTCCTGTAATATCTGCTGTGGCTACTGATAACCCCAAATTTGCTAATGTATTACTGCAAGAAAACCAAAATTTATGTGAAAGGAACTTAATGCAAATAATACTCTCAGGCCCAGACTGTAAAGGCTTCAAAAAGCTTAATGATTTTCTCAGATGTGCTGTAACAACAAAGAATCTCACGGTTCAGTGTCAAATGTCTGCTAGAAGCCAATGTTCATCACAACTGGAATGACTTGTTCATCATAGATTCCATCAATAATTGTTTCAGTATGTGAACGTGATCAATGTTGCTCTCATCAAGTATAAATCAAGCTGTGTATTTTCTAACGGGACCTTCAGCATTCTCATGGATCCTGCTCCACAGTAAGATCTAATCAATGCACGAGCTCGAGTGACCAGGCATCTTTCCTAAAATGGCAATTATTTACAAATTCAAAACTCTAAGAACTTCCTAATGTTCTTGGCACAGAAAGTTTAAATGATGCGACTTTGAATATTGAAAGAGGCAAATGAAGTGACTGCAGCACTGGATCACATCAGAACTGCATTTGGAGCTGCCTGATTTCAACTCAATTAACATATTTAAATTATTATGGCTGAACAGTGATGTCAGTGGGAAAAACTCCATTAGATCTAGAGTACAAAAACCAACACTTATCAGAGGTAAAGGGAAATACCAAGTCTATCCATTTCATCTCCTAGAGAAGTGACTCCATTTCTACAAATTAACAGAGAAGTTGAAAGTAGATTCACTTCTTTTTTGATGTCACTGTATGAGCTGAGCCAACCAACCTACACGAGAAGCGACACTGCTGCTGATCATCTCCCTTTTATCAGTTTCTTCTTTCTACCAACTACTTCAAAACATGGTTCTGGGATGAGCTGTCACAGACAGATGCAGACTGACCTGGGTATTTTACTGTAAAATCTGTTTTCTGATCTCTTTAGTGACTAAATAAAGCTAAAATATTACATAATTAGACAAAATATTTCCTGAATAGGATAATTTAAAAAACTAATCTTAAAAACAATCTTAAAGCCTTGTTTATGCCTGTAAGGAGTTTTAAATTAAATGCTGTATTTTGGTAATTCCAGAGCAGTTTTAGGCTACAATTGTGCTGCACAGCTTCCCCCACGTTTGGTTCACTTCCCACGCCTATTTCAGAGGGGAAGTTCTGCCAGCACACAGATCCAGCCACGGTGTGTGGAGTGCAGGATTTCTCCTGAGGAGGGAACAGTGGGATCTGGATACCCAGAGGGCGCGGAACCTCTCCCTGCCTCAGGAACCTGGAGGAACCAAATCCTGCAAGGTCTCCTGACAAGTTACAGTCTCTGTGCAAGACCAGAAGACAACTTTTATTTGTGAACCCAACCCCCTCCAGCAATGACCGGTAAGACTGTCTGAATATCTGAGAGTATTTTCACACTTTTTCAGATGGGTTTTCCCCACATGCATTTCACATGTTTTGGTGTTTTCCCAGCTCAGCTCAGGTACTGTTAAAAGTGCAAGGGAAGCCTGGTTTCTTTGTGCTCAGTTACTTGCCCCTCGACTGACAGATACCCTTCCTTTTGTAATAATTTCTGATATAAAAGAAATAGAGTTATATATCGATATATAATTCAGGAGATTTTATATTTTCCAATTAAATGCCTTTCAACCTTTGCTCTTTAAAGGTTATAGAAATTCATGATTTTAGCCTCTCCTCAGAGTTCCTATCTTTAGTCATAAGGTCAATCAAATTCCCCTTTTCAAATGTTACATCTTTAAAGAATTTGGTAACCAGAACAAAAACAATATCCTAAGTGAGGTCAGAAGATTTCCTAACCTTTACATATATTCCTTGCATTCGTATTCCATTACTGGCTGCTGTGCCCCTTCTGCTTCCCCTTTCTTCCTCTCTCCATGTCTCATGTCTGTTTTCAGCTATTTTACTGATGTCTCCATAGTTTAAAATTTTAAGTAGACACAATCCCCTTCAGTTCTTATGGGGTTGCTACTTTGCTGGAACAGCTTGCAGAAAAATTTCCAGACCCTTTCCTTACCCATACATGCTCCTGATGAAATACCACTGTTTGATGGTTCAAAGCTATCTGAAGTTTACTTTTAGAGAGGATTACACTAAAACAAACTCAATAAACTTGCGTGAGTTACATTTGCCATTATTTCCAAGTTGTATATATCAAATTCAGGTTTTTTAAAGAGCCACGTTTATTAAAATACAACCTGAACCACTAAAATTTGACCATTCATTTAAAGAAATTCAGTCAAGAAACCAACTTAAAAAAAAAACACTATTGCTCCAAACAGTCCCTCTTATATATATCACTGATGTCTAAATTACTAATCTGGTTAACATATTTTGCTGTCAGGGTTAAGATAAACCATCTGGACAATTTTGCTACAAATTCTTTCTTGGCTAAATGTAGTTTTTATTGTAATTTGCCTCATTTCCTCCTAATATAACAACAGAATGTTGCTGTGTGGATACATTCCAGTGACCTATCAGACCTTTCCAGCAACTCCAAAATGTCTCACCACGAACTTTTTCTTGATCTCAACATCACTATTTTCTTCTTATTTATCTTCTTACAAAAATGTGATACTGGAACCAGCTGCTAAGAAATGCCAATTCCATCAAAGTCCTGAAACTGGAAACCAGTTTCTTCTGAGTTTAGTCATTTTAAGAAACTGACAGTTGGCTTTTGAGCCACTACATCAGAATAACCAGGGACTCTCTGAGTTCTGCTTCTTTTACTGTACCTCTCCAGTGTCTTCTCTCTGTTACATCGATTCCAAAGCTCTTACTCTTGCAATCCAGTCACCTCACCATGCAAATCCACGGCTTTATTGCCATGTTCGACCACAGAGAATTCAGCAAGTTCACTGCAGGGGGAACATGAGCAGCGCTGAGTGTCTGGGAATCACTCCCTTCTCCCAGGTTTAAGGCAGCCCAATTAACATCTACTCACACACAGGGTCATGTAAAGACAATACAGATGGTCAGACACTGAGAACTTGTCCAAAAATAAATATATCAATAAATCAAACCTTTTTGAATCTCCTGAGTTGCTTGTTTTGCTGTGGGTTGGGGTTTTTTCCCTTCCAAGGAAAAAAAACATTTAAAAAAGGAAAAAAAGCAACTCTGATTTTTCCATTTAAATGTTTGACTAACTAGAGACTGAAATTCATCATTTTCCCCCCTAATTGCTAGGCAAATCAAATTTCCTCCTAAAATGCAAATTCATTCCGTAATATAAAAATGAACACACAGAGGCAGGAAGGTTTACATGTCAAACGGCAATTTTCCTAAACGGCTCACACTTTAACTTGTTTTCTTTTTTCATATCTTAGCCATGACAAAAGATTTAATGGCCATCATTACTCAGATGTTTTGTCAGCATACCATGATGAATGCACTCTTCCTGGGTGTTATTCAGAGTTACCTCACAAGATTTCTCTTCTGTGTTACATTAACAACACCCTTCATACTTAACAATTTGATCTATCACACATTTGACTAATGTTACCCATTAGAGTTCCATGCAAAGACTTCTCGATTCAGGGAAAGATAGTTATTAAAATTAAATATATCCTTGCCTCTTAAAAATGTATTTTCTTTAATTACTAATATACATTAAATAGGATCAATCCATTAGCACAGATATCCCATAAGCTGTCCATGAAGGTAAGTGTAAAGAGAATGTATCGTCCATTAATTACAACCATTCCACTCGACCTGGTGAGGTGCTGCTACCTCCTCTCTCAAAACTCTCTCCTCTGGAGCGCAAGGAAGGAGACAAGAACCAGGAAGGAAAGAGAGGGAAAAGCCCAAATCCTGCTCAGCTCCAGGACGTGGTGAGTGCCCAAGGCCCAGCTGCAGGATCGTGCCCCAGGAGGCAGAGAACCCAGCAAAGCTTTAGCTCCTTCAGTCTCCCAAACCCAACCACACACCCGTCAACAGCCACAGGGTCAGGCTGGAAAGGACTCCGCACCAGGAAAGCTTGAAGGCTGAATCCAAATAAATTACAACGTGAAGGATCAGAGGTGCAAACTCAGGGCAGAACAGCCCAGCCCAGCACAGGAGCACTGGTGAAAAACACAAATCTTTACATATCACGTGCCACAACCTATGACATTTCTTTTTAAAACAGTCATTTTTGCTTAAAAACGTAAATTACCAGTAGATATTGGAACATGCTTTGGACGCTCGTTCAACTAATGATTGACTTTTCAAGTAAACTCCCAGCTGAGTGTGGGAAATCAATATGGATTTTTAATGGCACCTATACATCTTGCTGGATTTGACAGAACTTGCAAATAAACACAAACAATCTTCAAGAAACTATTTTGCTCAATTATAAAGTACGTAAAAAAGACAAATAATGACTATCTAGACATCATCATTATGCACTTCACTCACTTGGAAGCATCAACAATACCAATAAATTATTCAGAATTGTTTTACAGTTTTTGTTTTGTCTCTTACTTTTAGAGAACCTAGATGATGGATCTACAAATAAGCTGTTCATTCTAGTCCAAAAGATTATGGAATGGTTTATTTATATTTCTTCCCAGCAGTGTTTGTGCTCATGAGGTTTTTTTTCAAAGAGCCTCCAGAACTCAGTACATATTAGTTGAACT
This sequence comes from Edolisoma coerulescens, assembly GCA_013397115.1. Lineage (NCBI taxonomy): Eukaryota > Metazoa > Chordata > Aves > Passeriformes > Campephagidae > Edolisoma > Edolisoma coerulescens. Next base: position 3,241,982 of record VWZW01004955.1, read on the forward strand.
GATCCTGCATAAACTGTTTGAAATAATACATCAAAATTTACAATGTTTAGAAAAAAGCATCTTTCGTGCTTTGATATAAGTATCATAAAATCTTTACATGGAACCACTTTGCCCAATGGGTTTTTAGCTTGAGTTGAATCCCCCTTTGCAAACACCTTTAACTGCAGGTAACATTTTACAGAGCAAGCAATAAAAAACAAGATGAAAATGTAGTGTTAATATTCCCTAGAAAATCCCTCAATATTTATTTTATATTATCTATAATTAAAGATTATAACACAGAAGCACTGACCACCACCTTTGTTTTCTCCTGTCCTGTTCAAAGTGTTTATTTTCATTTTCTGTCCTACAGGAATTATTTGCACAATTAAACCTCACCAAGACGAGCACAAATTGTTTGTACGAATGCCACGAGCAAGAGATGAGATTTGGAAAATCCAGCTCATTACATCTGAAAAAAATGTCTGACTGTTTTTATACACAGGTGAGGGCATCAGTCATTCCATGCAACTACAAACAGGGCATAGACAATGTCCTGCTCTCTCATGGAGAAAGGACCAACGCTGGCAAAACCAGACCTGTTTCAGACCATCACTTAATGAGTGAAATTCCTCTGATACCATAAATCAGACATTCCAAGTACTACTGTTATTATTAGACTACAGACAAAACTAAATATACCAAATATTTTTGTGCAATTGCTTATAGCACTATCTGTGGTTTGCTCCACTGAAAAGTCCGTATTCCAGTTCTAACAGCCCAGGAATTACTCAGGACTCAAAATTTTGCAGGCAGAGCCCATTTTTACTGACAACCTTTACGGAGACGTGTGGTGAGACACGAATCCTCTCCAGTCACCATCTGAAAGCAATCAATGGCATGGGACAAAACCCTCACATTTTAGGGGAGAATGAATCCTTTCACCTTTTTCTTTGGAACCACGATGGAAAGCCCTGCAGCAGAATGTGAAGCATCTCCAAAGGGGGTCAATTAAGGAATGACATGATGACTGTAGCTGTAGCACAAGAAAGACTCTGCCTGTATTTTTATTACAAGGGGACAGCCAGAAGAGGGGGGAAAAACCGACTCTCTGCCACACTCCAATGTATGTGACAAACTGGACTAATGCCCGCATGTCAGCATCCATTTCAACTCCCCCCCTCGAAGCCAGAAGTCCATTTCCAAAAGGAGACAGCTGTCTGTAGCCACATCCCAGAGAAATCCGCCTGTCACACACCGCCCCAGCCCAGCGACCGCAAAAGCCACTTCAGAGGAAAAAAAATCTGGGTAAAGTTTTGTCAGAAGGAAAAAGGCAAAAAAAGCCCAAGAAAAAATAACTTATGAAACACCATTTCTTGCTTTCAGAATTTGTACCAATGTCAGATCACTATTTAGCATGAACAAAAACATTTATCCTGGGGATTGCAAACACATGAATGCATTTTATGACGACTTCCTTTTACAGACCCCGAGCTTATTTCTGGCCTGTATTATTCCTGGTGAAGAATTTGCCTTCTGTGCAGAGAAAAAAGTTGGGTGTAAAATGCTACCAGATAAGCCAATAAAGCCACTTGTGTTCATGAGGTTCAGCCCGACAGAATGCTGCACCCCAAACCTCTCCAGGGTTTCTGCCCTCCTCTCTCTAGGAAAGGGGCACAGCTCCAGAGTAGGGAAAAGTCAGCAGGGTAAGGAGAGAGATGTTTTTAGGAGTTCTCATTCCTAACCTCTCCACAAAGATTCCAGAAACAAGGGAGCACTGGGCTGTCTGTGCAGATCAGGGCTAAGAGGAAGAGGATGAGCAGTTTCTCCCACACTCCCAAGTGAATGCCAGCACTATCCAGGAGCAAATCAAGAGCATTTACTGTATTTCAACAGAACCAAACGCAGCGGTTCCTGCAATCAAGGATTTGACTGGATTTCTACCCACAGCAGAGCTGTGCCCACGTGAGGCTGCACTGCAGCTCCTGGCCTGATCCCGAGCTGAATTCCCTGCGCCTGATCCCGAGCTGAATTCCCTGCCGTGGCCTATCGGCCATTCATCTGTCTGCAGTTCATTTAGAACTAAACTTAGCACAGGAAAAGGACACTTCAAAGCAACTATACAGAGTATTGTGAAACACTCTAAGAGGTTTAGGGCATTCAAGGAAGAATCATTCCAACCTCCTAAAGAGAAACATCACTGACCCAAACGCGCTTTGTGCAGCTGTCACTGGTTTTGTCAACTGTGCAAGCTCAACAAATACAAGAAATTGTATTTATCTCCTCTGCCCGTTTCCCATTTACACAGAGTTCGACAGGCTCGTAATTAACAGCCTCAGAGAGAGTCAGCTCCTGAAATTAAGCAGCAGAAAATGAAGAGAAGTGAGGAGGTTTGTTTGAAAGAGAAATACCTACGCAAAGCACAGGCTTACACAGCTTAGGGCAGACTTGTTGCAATCTAAAAAAATACTACAACCATGAAATCTATGATGAGAATGCTCCGTATGAAAACCACCACAGGATTAAGTTCAAGAAAGGAATTTCTCATGCAAACTTTGCACTCTAATCTGAACTTTTACTGTAAGCATTCACTTTCAGTTCAATTATATTTCAGGGGATATTTAGCCAAATACTCTGGAAAATTTGACTTGCTCTTGTCTACTTTAGGAATTAGAGGGGACCAGAGATCACAGCTGTCTGGAACAAGATTATGTTTGTAAAGTACAAAAATATTAAAGATGGGAATACTTTTAAAACAAACAAACATAAAAATCTCAAAGCAAACACAGATATCTTTCATCTTATTAAGAAAACACATGACTATTTCCTTCTTCATTCTCTACAAAAGAGTCTTATTCAATTGTATTAAAAAACCCTGACAAATTCCAACAGACTTTCCTCTTCCACACGAATTTCTAACCAATTCTGTAAGCATGCACTGTGCAGCAAAGTATGTTTGGGGAATAAATGATGCCACAGCAGAAGAAAATGCACCGATTCCTGCACAGCGAGTTCTTGAAAGAATTCCAAGATAAAAGGAACATAAAAAATGAACTACCCTTTTTCACCTCTCATGAGAGTAATCCTCCAGGTCAGCTTTGAGGTACATCTGAAACAAATGGTAAACTGTTTGGTAAACAGAAGGATTTTTCAGCAGCCCTTTTTGAAGGAATCATGGGAAAGTTTAGATCTAATCACAGCATAAAGATGAGTTCAAACTAAGGTTGGATCTTTTTTACACATCCTGCCTATGAAACACACTGCATGGAAAATCCAGGGGCTCCAAGGGACCCATTCATACCAGTGACCTACTGTCTCTGCTTTTATTTTTAGCAAGCACTTCGGTTTTCTTAGGAAGAACTTTTATTATGCTACTTATAATTTTGTATCTCAAATTAGTCCCAGTAAGACAGACACTAGTGTCTCGCTTGCCATCACTTCAGCAAAGGGAAAGAAAGAAAGAAAAGCTGAAGTTTTTATGGTTTCCAGGAGTTTGGTTTCCAGTTTGTGCCGAGGGTTCTGTGTCACCCTGACCCCAGGCAGGGCACAGGCAGATGGTGGTCCCAAAGCCTGCTGTTATCAGTGCAGCTACAGCCAGCACTGAAAAACACCTCCAAATGCTCCTTGTCCTCACTCCCTGATGCACAATTCAGGCCGGAATACGCTGCTTACAACCCAGCGAGAAAGTTTTCCCTGATCTTCTACAAACGCAATTGGGAATTCTCAGGACTTAAAAACAGGCAGAGCTTGGACACAACCTCCCCTCCCCACACCCTGCACTCAGCTGGTGTGAAACAACCCCACTGGAAAGCTCCCTTTTTTATCCCCTTATTAACATGAGCGATGGGACTCTCCCAGGAGCTGCGGCTCCATCGCTGACAGGAATCATCCCACCTATGCTTAAAACAAAACCAGCCGACTCTCAGCTGCAGAAACAGCATTTGTATTTCTCCAAAAAGGGATGGCAAGTCTTTAATTATTAAACCAATTGCATTTAGCAGATGGTCAAAGAAAAGTACTTTTAAAAAGTTGCCCAGAGGGTTATAAAAACGAACAAGCTCCAACAGCTGCCAGCTGGTGCGTGAAATCAATAATGAGAAAACGAGTCCGACTGTATCTTTGTGCTCATTGTCTGGCCCAAGCCAGCCAGGACAAGGGACCGGGACGTCACAGCCCGGCTGAATGGATTACGTGGATCTAATTAGGGAAAGACAAACATGTGAAGCGGGGCTGTAACGAGGGAGCCCGTGTGGGACGGGCGGAGGCAGAGCAGGGCCGGCCCTGACGCGCGGCCCGGTGCTGCAGGGCCCGGTGCTGCAGGGCCCGGTGCTGCAGGGCCCGGCCCGGTGCTGCAGGGCCCGGCCCGGTGCTGCAGGGCCCGGTGCTGCAGGGCCCGGTGCTGCAGGGCCCGGCCCGGTGCTGCAGGGCCCGGCCCGGTGCTGCAGGGCCCGGTGCTGCAGGGCCCGGTGCTGCAGGGCCCGGCCCGGTGCTGCAGGGCCCGGCCCGGTGCTGCAGGGCCCGGTGCTGCAGGGCCCGGTGCTGCAGGGCCCGGCCCGGTGCTGCAGGGCCCGGCCCGGTGCTGCAGGGCCCGGTGCTGCAGGGCCCGGTGCTGCAGGGCCCGGCCCGGTGCTGCAGGGCCCGGCCCGGTGCTGCAGGGCCCGGTGCTGCAGGGCCCGGTGCTGCAGGGCCCGGCCCGGTGCTGCAGGGCCCGGCCCGGTGCTGCAGGGCCCGGTGCTGCAGGGCCCGGTGCTGCAGGGCCCGGCCCGGTGCTGCAGGGCCCGGCCCGGTGCTGCAGGGCCCGGTGCTGCAGGGCCCGGTGCTGCAGGGCCCGGCCCGGTGCTGCAGGGCCCGGCCCGGTGCTGCAGGGCCCGGTGCTGCAGGGCCCGGTGCTGCAGGGCCCGGCCCGGTGCTGCAGGGCCCGGCCCGGTGCTGCAGGGCCCGGTGCTGCAGGGCCCGGTGCTGCAGGGCCCGGCCCGGTGCTGCAGGGCCCGGCCCGGTGCTGCAGGGCCCGGCCCAGGGCCCACGGCCTGGGAAAGCCAAAATGCAGCACAAACACAAAAACCAAGTTAGGCAAACACAGGCAATGTTTTACTGGTTTTCTACGGCTGATGCACAGCCGAAAAATTAATGAAAATGTGCAAATTTACTAAACTAAAATGTTTCGTGAACGTTTTTCTCTATTTAATCACTATAAAGTGTGGCTAAGGATATAAATTAATGTTAAGTCTCAGCTTCGCAAGAGCAGCAACGTGGTTATCACTGTTTTTTGTTCTCCAAACTATGCTCAGATTAGAGTCTTTTAAACCATGGGCCTCTCATCAACCTTAAAACAATATTAAATTTCTACAACAACATGACAAGACTTCAAGCAAAAATGTAGAGGAAAAATAAACATTACTAAAGAGGTAAAAATCAAATCAATTTTAAAAAGTAATTCTGTTTTATGTAACTAATTTTAACAAATATAAACTTACCATAGGGACCTGACTACCTTGTACACAAAAACAACAGATAGTTTTTCTGGAAGACTATTTATTGGCTTAATCCCTTATTCCATAGCCAAAATCTCCCCCTAAATTAGCAGAAACCATCAGTTTAGTTCAGCAAGCATTAGGGGTTTTGTTTGGAGGGGGTAGGGAGGGTTGTAGTGGTCTTTTTAAGGTTCACCCTGGAGAATGATGGGTTATTTGATGAAGAAGGGGGTGGGAGAGGGAAGCAGTCACATGCGAGAGTAAACAAAACAGTACTGAGAAAAGCACATTAAGTAAAATTTCAGCTGCAGTAGCAGTGTGCTTAAAAAAGAGAGCCACCTCACAGTTAAAGACAGAAGTATATCAAATCCCAGGATCTTACTGACTTGTCAGTGTGGTTTTTCCAGTGAAGGTCCATTGATAAACAGACAGAAAAGCAGATTAAGATAGGCAGAATAAATTATTAATTGCTGCTCAAGACAACCAAGATAACTCAACACAAAAGCATTCCAAATGTTATTTTTAGCATATAAATAGTACACTGTGTTTTAACTTACATCAGCTGTTTTCCTTATCAGATTTTTATCTGAAGATGGGAACAGCACACGTCCCTTCAGCTCCCATCAGCTGCTACACTTGGTAGGATTTTATCTTGGGGAGAAAACAGAGCTCTGGGCTGGAACTCCATCAGATGGTTTTGTAGTTACTCTGGACGGGACATATTGAAAAGTTTTCTTGTGCACACAAAGCCCCTGGTCCGTATTAATGCATGGAAGTGACACTTCCTGGGGACATCCGGATACGGACCACGCAATTAGCATTGGTTTACCCACTGGAATCTGCTTTTTGCAAAGAAAAAACCAGCTTTATTTCCCCTCCTGTGACAGACAGGCAGCCACAACCCAGGCACGCTGTGTGCAGGGTGCTGGTGCTGGTCTGCATGCAGTGAGCAAATACGATGCACAATTATATCCATCCCGACACCTATTTGATGAAAAGAAGGGAGATGGCTTCTTGCATGTGCCTGGGACTGGATTTTCATTGCCATCGCAGTTTGCTTGTGTTTTTTAAAAAACACCGTGGATTTGTAAACAAGGTTTATTTTCAGAAGCTCAGTTTACCTTCTGTTATCACATAAATTCTGTATCAATAAAGTGCCACCATCATTTTTCTTTTCTGCTGCTCAGCAAGGCTTACTTTCAATCACACAATATATGAAATGTAGATTGCTAGCAGTGAGCATTAATTTTGTCTATTCATTTATTTAGGAATCCTGAAGTAGACTCCTGAAACATTGCTTACAGCAGAACTGTAAACTAAAAGGCACTGGAATAATAAAGATAAGGCTGTCCCATTTAGAAAGGGAAATTTCTACATTCTTGGGTAAACAGAGAGCTCTCATAAATCGAGCAATGCCTTTTAGTGCTGTCAGTGTGACTTGAGTCTAGATGGACCATTGTGTTCCCTAAGAAACTTACTTAAAATATTTACTGTAGAATTGTTTTTAGCGAGAATGACGAATAAATTTAACTCTTTTAAACAAAATATTTTGTTCAAAGTCTGCTTTTCATGAAGTTCCTTTCAATATCTGAATAAACATATCACTTGTGAGAATCATGGCTTCCAGGCTCTGTATTTGCACGTGTGCACAGAGATTACAAAGACACACAGGCATGGGTCTTCTTTGTAACCTAACACTATGAATTTTATAGGAATCACTTTATTTTAATCAAATTCTGCAACATGTAAGTCCCCATCCTGTTCTAATGACAGCCACACAATGTCTCGCCTTTGGTGAGCCCAAGTACGTGCACCAGTCCTGGTTCAAAACCTCCATGAAAAAAAAATTGAGATAGTTGTGCCCAATCTCCTTTATTTGCATATCCAAAAAAATTACCCCTTTACACTCAGATTATTTACTGGAAGATCGAGGGAAATAGCAGGGCATATGTAAAAGGGGGGGAAGATTATGATAAAAGCAACAGCAAAGAACATGCGACCACTTAAGTCAGAGTCAGCTGTGTAACTTTATAATAAAAATGTACCATGTGACAGAGGCTTGGTGAAAAATCATCAGAGGTTGTCAGTCCAGCCCAGAGTGGACAGACCAACCCCCCAGGAGTCCTGCAGCCACGACCAGGAGAGCTTGGCAGACCCACCAGAGATCAGGCATTGCAGAGGCAGAAGAAAAAAAATCATCCTTACTCCTGGAATGGCTCACGGTGTGTCTGGAGCATGGATAAACACAGGGATTTAGGGATGGCTTGCGGAAGCTGGGAATTGCAGGCTACAGATGTGTCAACTCCACTTCCACAACCACTTTCACAGAAAACAAAAGTTACAATAAAGCTTCAAAGCCCAGTGGAACACTGAATACACAAGACCAGCCTCTGAAACATTCTGTTATCTACACCATTTTACTGATCACTATTTTATTTTTTCTTAACCAACAATAAATACTTCTATAAATATATTCTTTCTAACCAGGTAACTCCTACTCAAGCTGCTCATTTTGCTAAAAAAAAAACCCACATTAAATTAATCTCAAAGCACATGCGTAACTTGAGACCTGGTTATCTTCTACTCTTCTGTTTTTAACTACACAAAAATAAGCACTTTTGTGTTTGTGCAAACAATTTCTGTGGTGAAATAAAGGAACTTTCAACTTCAATAACACAAGTTATATTTAGCACAGCTAAATAATGGTATTTAAAAGTCATTTTACATTTAGATTTTACAGCACAAAATGCTGCTTCCAAAGTGAATGAAAATGGGGTTTTTAAATGATTTTTTAAAATTATGTAAGTCTTACTAGAATACAACCATCCTTAGTGGAAAAGCCAGTAGTTAGTTATGGCAGGATGAGTTACGATTGTCACAGGATGATGGTACAAGAACACTGATGGTGATTTTTTAAATTCTATTTCAGAAACATTCACAGAAAAGAATCTATATACGAATAACTTGCTCAGTAATGAATAAAACAACTCTTCTGCACTGCAATTATAAAAATACAAACAGCCTGGCATGAGCACAATGACCTGGATCACCTTCAGTCCAACAGCAGCCACCCTCTGTGTCATTTCTCAAAGATAAATGCAGGCAATTACAGAAATACATGGTGAGTACCAGCCAAAATCCAGACAAAAACCAGCACAAAATACAGCTAAAAAATCAGGATTGTTTTATCAAAAAAACCTAAAACTTTTCCAAAGCTACGATTATGAACTATTTATCTTAGAAGCGCTGTCATTTATGAAATTCAGGGATTATCAGCACCCAAATCAAACACATTAAAGTGCAGTTAAAGTACCTGAACAACCTCAACCCTGCCCCACCTGAAGGGCTCAGACCTAAGGACCCTCAGGACATTGCGAGCAATTGTGCATTTGGCAGATGCAATAAATTTTAGGATACTGGCATAAAAGAAACTCTTGAAACTTAATTATTCTGTCACAGAGTAAGTACTGGGGCCCATCATGGCACACCCAAAATCTTGCCTTTATCACCCTAACTTGGCCAAATCTCTTCAAGGAGTTCAAAAAAGCTCAAAACCTCAGGAGGTGGGAGACTGAAATGGGTTTTTGAAAAGCAACTGCTGTTGGATTAACTCGTGTCTTTACAAAGACAAGACTGAACAATGTCCCATAAATACTGTCTCCGGTTTCAATGGGAGTAGAAGGGTTTTCTTCAGAAAATCCAACGCCCTCTGGAGTGATTTCTGACTCAATTCTGCATCAACAAGCAAAGATCACAGTCCAAAATTGCACCTCTGCTTCTCCAAGTTCTCCATGGTTCCACTTCAAAAAAACCAACTCACTAGCACTGATGGTTATTTTTTTTGAAGATTACATTTCTTTCAATCGGTGAATTTCCAGAAGGCATTAATGCCTGGGAGAAGGTGTAGAGCTAAGATAATGTTATTTTGTTCTTCAGGAAGGAATTTCAAAGAAGGCAGGAGTGAAAACCAGGAAGGCCAAGAAGAGTAACAAAAATAGTGGCAACAATCAGCCCTGTGTTACTGATCCCCCTGGGACCCGGCCATGCAGGAGCCAGGGTGGGCTACCCCAGGTTTGGGTTTTACCCTCAGTGATTTACACTGTAACTCCAAACCTTTCTAAAACAGGGGGTTCCTGCAGCTCTCACAAGAGGCAATTTGCCTGAGGTTTCACACAAGACCTTTTAAACTGGTTTTCATGTATTATTAGTTCATAATACTGGAATTCAGGTCCTTGGCTTGCTTTTTAAGGTTTTGCTATCACACGGACATGCAGAGTATAGCTCTGCTGAGAACTGGCCTGGGGGGCCGTTCATGCAAAGTTGTGACACTCAAAAGCAGTGAATGCAGGTCCATGCTCCACAAATTCCAGGTCCATGAATTCCATGATGAATCAGTACACTTGCAAACACACTTAAAATTCCATCTGAAGGTTTCTACAGCTTACAGGGGGGATCTGTTGTCCTTGCTGCAGCACTGAGTGACATCTCCTCTAAGTCTTTTCCTTATCCAGCTATTTCAGGTGTTTCCAAACTTTGGGATATTTCCTTCATACAGATTCTCTACATGTATATTCACATTATTTATATTTGTTTACAGTCAAGTAATTTCTAATTTGTTAATTATCCAACAGAATCCAACATGTAAATTTATGGAGCTGCTTCCATTAATGGGATCAGGAATCTTTTTTAATAGTGACTCTTTAGGGAGAAAAACAGACAGAAAGATCAAACTAATTCCTCTAACATGGCATTAATCACCTCCTTTCTCTCTCACCTTCCTCAAAAATACAGGTAAGACACCAGTGTGCCCCTGTATTTACACTGCTTCAATTCCCAGTTAAATAACATAAAAACGGACGAAAGATCTCTCCCCGTCATGGACTGTTTTCAAAACTGGACACTAATGAAACTCAATTCCCTTGATAAAATTCTGTCTACCCAAAATATTCTTGCCTGCAATGAGAACTGTTGGTACTGAAGGCTAAATCAAACGGAGTAGGAGTTTCAGGCAGCAACCCAGACTACTGCAAATATTAAAAAACCACTTGTGGACTTCTGGCTACATCTCACTTTCTGATTTATCGTAAGCTCTATTACAAGGTAATTCGCTCAGTAAAACTCAAGACCTTTCACCCTGCTACTACCAGAACTCCAAGAATACACACTTAAACAATAAGTGTGATACTAATCCTGGCTACTCCTACAGAGGAGAGCTGCTTCCTCTGTACTTCCAGATCCATTAAACTGAGGGGAGGCAGCCAAGAATCGCTCTGAACCCACGGATCTCCCATGTAGCACTGAGCTATAAATATTTTCCACGCTCGGGGTTCAAGCAGCAGCAGCCCATAACAAAAAGCTTCATTCCCAACCGCATCCTAATGGGATCTCCCAACTCCAGTGCTGCTCCTGGGCTATCAGCACATGAAAGTCCCGGAACAAGAACTGAAACAACATGATGGGTTTCCATTGTCCTTGAAACCTGCCTCCTCCTCTGTCCCCTTTGTGAGCAGGGCGCTCACACAGCCCCGATCCATCCACGCCTGCATTCACAGCTCACCAATACTCATATGCAGCAAGGTCAGAAATTTTTTTTTTAACATTCTTTGATTAATGCTGAGAGCTGCAGCATGTTTAGACAGGGTCGTGACCCCAGGCATCCATTTAATCAAATTTCTCTGCTGCTTGTCCCAGTGGAGCCATCGCAACAAGAAACTCTCTCAATGAAAAAAAAAAAGGAAAAGAAAAAGAAAAGGAAAAAAATGCACACTTCACATCTCACATTGTTTACATGCTGTTAAGTAATTATTTCACTCTTCGACCCCCACTGGCCATCAACAGACAAGTCACCTCCTTGGAGATTCTGAAAAGCTTATTCAGCTGTATATAATTCATTTTGTCTCTTTCCTTCATTGTGAAGCTAACTGCTTAGCTTAAAGACTTCTTTGTGAATACTTAAGTACATGGTGTCCATGCTAATGATCTCACTAATTATAAGCGTATTTATCATATACAAAGTGTTCCCAGCTATTCTTTCCCAAAGCCATCCTGCTCCAGCTCTACCATCCAGCAGTTTCTCACCAAAGATTTACCCAAACACTCACATGTGCACGCTGCATTTCCCTGGAATTCTGTCATTACCTGAGTGACCAAGCAAGTTGCTCAATATTTGCTCAGGAGTTTTCAATAACACTCTGATCTTTTATGCAGCTCTTCTCCAGGGCAAAGTGCAAAAATGAGCCAGGCAGGTAATAAAGAATTACAGTTTGCCTTCATCTAATAGCTCCATCAGTCAGAGTAATAGAGTTGGATAAAATGGTAACCTATTCACCCAGTTCTTCTTAATTGCTACCCTAGGATGCAAAAAGTAGGGACAAGAAAAAAGTTTATTTCTAATTGCAGTTCAGAAATTAGAGGTGAATGACTTGAAAGCATCTAATACCCTCCTATTCAAACTCAAATGGAAACTGACTGGAGACAAAACCAGATGTCGGGAGGAAAAGGGAAGGGGGGGAGCAGTGTGGATTTGGGGGAACAAAAGAACTTATTCTACACTCTGGTTTCTTTTTTCCTGTGCGTCTTCTTCCCTCCAGAAAGAAAAACATTCCCATTAGCTGGCAGAGTTACGAGAAAGATGGTGACATGATGTGCAGAGCGTCCGGCTGAGGAGTTCTACACCCTCAGTGTACTCCAAGGACCAGAGTTTTCACACTCTCATCAAAACTTGTCCACTAAATAAAGGGCTACCTGGATCAAATGGGACAGGGAGAAAGGAAGAAGGCAAAATGAAAGGGGATCCTGGAAGATCAGGATCAGTTGGAAAGGAATGTCAGTAACAAGGACAGAATCAGGCACAAGTAAACCAATGGATATATAATAACAACTGAAATTCCACCTCATCTAAAGCTGACTCCTGCAAACAGCACGTGACAGAAACAGCCAGTTTTTGACAAGAAAACTGTCCCCTCAGACAGAAATAAATCTCAGTAGATGCAACACACTTCTTTACTTGCAAAACTCTACTGAAACTTCTGTGTACGCATTTGTAAATACAACTGCATTGTTCCATTTCTTTTGAACCCAAATCATCTTTCAAGAAGAGGCCCTTTCACATTTAGCTTTAGTGGGAACAGGAAATTGCCACTGATGCAGAGTAAATTTAGGAATAGGGGATAATTAAAAATAAAAAAAACCCCTTTCCCCTTAATCTCACAATTACCCATTGCTACAGAGAAACATTCTCAATTGTATTCATTATTTGATATTCATCACTATCTCCAGAGAATAACTGACACGCACATGAACAGTAAAATAATTGCATTGAGCAAACTCTACCTGAATTGTTGAAACATATGACTCATGCAGATTATTAAATTAATGAAACATTAGTTGTGACTTTTTTTTTCTTTGCATTCTGTAATTTGTTGAGCTAAATATTATGGAATTTATCAGCTGGAATAGTACTTACAACTCATGTAACTATTCAACATTAAATTCTTTTGTTTCTATGATGTTACCTAATTCCAAAATTGCTTTCAGTAGTATTAAAAAAAAGGAAGAAACTAAAATTTTGTGTCAAGAGCAGAATTTGTTTCCACACAGGCTACACATTCATTGCACAGCTTCTCTGTTAGCACTTCTTGCCCAATAGCAGTGTTGGTGTAACATATGTGATAATGATGTTATTACAACCCTGTTCTCAACTGCTTTTAGAGAGACAGCAATAATCAAGTATTTGGCATTCCTGTGAATTACTAATAATTTAAGCTGAAGTCTTCCACATCTGGTACCTGCTTCCATCTTAAGTTTGCGATGGAAGTATGGGAAAACAGGTTGCTGCTCCTTTATTAATAAAATACCAGTCTTGCAAATCTTTAGCACTTGAAGTATGGGTTGGACTCCTCCAAGAAAAAAATTCTGGAGTCATGAAAATATGTCAACCCCTCCTCATCATAAACAAATTCTTTAAGCCTTTGAGTGAATCTGATGTAGTAGATGTTAATTATGCAGTACCTAAATTATCAAAATTTTCAGTATGATAGAAATCCCTCTGCATTTTTCTTGTTAGGTTACATAATTCTAAATAAAACAAAATAACCCAACCCAAATTACAGTTCTTTTTCAAGTGAGTCTTGTAGAACACCCAGCCTGGAGTACAGGAGCAGACAGCGCTGGCAGTAGCATCACTTCCTTCCAAGGACATTCCAAAGGAATTCAAATCAAAGGACAAAAAGAAGTATTTAGGATTTCTCTTCGGATAACTCTGCCTCACCGTGACTGTACCCTAAACTTTTACTTATGGTTCCCTAATAGTACTGATGATGCTGTGCTGGGGAAGACATCAAATCTGGATAAGAAACAGAAGGAAGAAGGGAGGGTGGAATTGAAGCAAGAATTAACTCAAATCAATCAAAGAACCACCATAGGTCACATAAACTGGTGGTGTTTTCACACTCTGCTGGAAAAGGAAAATAAAACAAGGGAAGAGTCTGGAGAAAAAATTTCCACAGAGTTCAATCCACACAAAAAACCAGAAGCTGGAACTTAAACCACTTTAACTGGAATACTGCACGTCAGGACAACGCTCTGGGCAGTATTTGGGAAGAGAGGAGAGGCCTTAACCTGCACATCCCTGCCAGCTGCTCCCGGAGCAGCAGAGCCAGGCTGGAAATGTGGGCAAAATCCCAGGTGAGCCCAGAGCTCAGGCGTGAACCTGAACCCTTCCCGAGGCCAGAGGACCAGGAGCACCAGAGGCCCAAGTGCCCGTGTCCCCACGCACAGGCACACCAGTTTTATTCGTTTTAAGCTGACAGAGAACTGTCAGAACCAAGGCAGAAAAAGCTGCATTAGCACCAGAAGGAAACCTACTGCTGACAGATAAATGGGTGAAACTCTGTGCTGACCCCGGTAATTCCGTACCTAGTAAAGGGAGATGTAAACTACACGTGTGGGTAAATACCAGAACGGAAAATTTCTGATTTCCATCAGTGTCATGGCAATTCAGCAACAAAGTAAGAGCAGTGATATCTTGATCCCATCTTCTTTCCTTGATCCTGTCCACAGAAAATTTACCTCACTCTGAGGCAAAGCTTTATAAGAAGTTCTAAAGAGAAGAATACCATGAAATTCCCTATTTACAGAGAAAAATGAACATTCTTTGTCTGTTGGGAGAGTTTAAGAGCTCCTGCCTAATTCAGGTTTTTATCCATTATTATATCTGATAACAGATACTGTGTTTTCTTTAGGGATATGGCTAAAAATCAAATTCTAATATTTAATCAGAGTGTGAAATTCTTCAATTTCACTATTTATTTTTTAATCTATAAATTTAAAAAACAACTCATGCCTCCAAGTCTCATTTCCAGCAGTTACTTTAACTGCCCAGGCTTTCAGAAATTTCAGGAGCCACTGCATGCCTGGACTGAATTGGGAAAATTTAATACCATGTAAGATATGCAGATAAAATATGAATTCCAGCCATGTAACAAAAATGCCGTTGACAACATGTATATTATGCAATTATGACTGTCATTTTATTACTGTTATTAATTTATTAGTATAATTGCAATTTTTTTCAATGTCATAATGTGATAATAAAGGACTTGTCATTACTACGTTAACCTCGGAACATCTCTGACCTCAGGGGAGGTAGCTGTACGCTTTCAGTCCAAAATGAGCTGTCAGTTACCACAACGAGATTTTGATGACTACATTATCTTGTAATTAAATGTCTCAACAAACTTCTCCTTTTGATTGACAGGTAGTTAAGACTATCTTTGACCACAGGGCAGTTTCTTTATTTTTCAAGAATAATTTTTCAGCAGTGAAGAAGAAAGACAAGAGTTTAAAAATTAAAGTGTTTTGAACTATATATTAATCTATATTTGGTACTTGTAAGACAGTGAAAATTCCACCAAACTGCATTATCCTCTGCCCAAGCTACGGCATTTCAGTGACAACTTTGATTGATTAAAGGAGTTTATGGTTTTATTAGCATTTAGGTCTTCAAAGAAATAAATTGTTTCAATTTTACATTTTTTCCTCTTCCACGCTCATTTTAAATTTGTAAGATAGTAACAATGCTTAGAGTCAATACTGATACCTACGAGGAAATCCCATCAGTAAGAATGTTTTAGGAGATACTCATAAAGGTTTACTTCTGATGATTTGGACCATATAGAAGACCCACAGAACTCAACAGAAACACAGTTCATAATGGGTTTAAAGGAGCAAGCAACATAAATTATCCTCTACCAGAACATCCATCCTCTCACACATGATTTTTCGCCACAGCAGATCCTCAGTGGAACTGAGGCTGGAGGAGTATCAGTGCCAAAAAGATCCCAAGATGAGAAGTGAGACACGCCACAGAGCAGCAGCCCTGGTGCCCTCTCCAAAGAGAAGCTTTTTCTGAAGGAGGGAGGGTGGAACCACCTTTCACTGACAATCCCCCAGGAAAGGATGCACTTGTACATTGAGAGGAACATCCATGGCCACCACTGTCACCCACAGCCTTGCTCTCCCATGGAACTGTGCATCCAAACTGGTACTTCTCTGCCCTGGCTGCCTCTGCTGGAGCTCAGGAGGACAAAGGAAGCAAAGTGAGGATCAGAAGTGCCCAGATAATTTCTCCTCCCTTTGAATGGGATTCCATCCCCAACTAGTCTAAGTTCAACATGAACAAAGGATGAATGACATCCTTTCCAAACAAATTTTGACATCAAACACATCCTACATCAAACGCAATCTCAATAAAATGTAAAGTCCTTTGAAATGCAGAAACCTGTACCAGCAGTGAATTCTGATGGTAATAAAATAAAGCAAGGGCTTTCCACAGCAAAGCAAAGGTCACACAGGTTTGGTGCACCTGAGGCACATCTTCAACACAGCCGGTAGTGACAAAATTTCTTTCCCATTTGTGCTACAATTAATATCAAATTATTTCCCGGGACACAGCAGCAATTACTCGCACGTCACTGTCACTTAAACTGTCAGGCCTGTGGTTTAACCTTTCAGGAAGAATCCAGTGACTCAGAAGTTGACACAACAACACACGGTCACAAGCACAAGGAGAAGGTTGCCCTTATCTGCTGATGCACTCTCTGGTTTCGGTATTTCCCAATTTCCCCCCACAGCTGCACTGTTGAAATCCAAATCTTATCGAAGACTTACGTTACCAATGTTCAGTTTTTTCATACATTTCATACTGTGCAATGTTCTCTAAGAGTTCTCAACTCTAAGAGTCACGTACATGTATGGGGAACCAGCTTTCATTTGAAGAAAAAGAAAAAAGCAGAAGGCTGAAAGCAAATAAAATCTTAATTTTTATGAAATTTATGCATTTTTAAAAACTGTGTTAATTTATTTGCTGATATCCAATTTTTTTCACCTTCCTTTCTCTCACATTTCCTCATTTTAGCAACACATCTTCCTGCAGACTGTTGGACCCCAAGAGCTTTATTCAGATATTGAGGGCATTTAATAAACAGCACAAGGAAAAGTTGGGATGAAAATCTGAAATTACAAAAATGTTGCCCAGCATGTTAAAGTCATTTATGTGGAATAAACTGCTGAGGTTTAATACTGTGCATGTAATTTCTTTGAACCGTTCAAGATAGTGACAATGGCTACACTTAACTGTATTTGGGGTTGAATTCCAGTTGTTATTAGGACAACTGGATTTCTTGAAATGTATTTCATACTTCTAAATTTATATTTAAAGTGATTTACTTTACAAATACCTGTTCTTGCAGAAACGACATTAAATAGCTATGTTTGCACAAGGGAAACTGCTACTTAGCGAACACAGTAGTTGCAAAATTTTTGCTTTTAATTAGTGCTTCCAATGAAAATCAAACACCAAACAAGTTAAGGGAGTGCACAGTACCACAGACATTACACTGCTTAACGTTTCCCTAATTCTGGCCACAAGACTTAGTTGAGTCAGTCTATATTGATAATACATTTACACTGCTGATACATAAATCAGCTTTTTCATTTGTAGAAAGAAACAAAGCCTGCTATCAAAATGATACTAAAAAGATCCAAATATAAAGGGGTTTTTTGTGTATTAAAAATTTTAACATATACACAAACACACACATATATATAGCTATATATGAAAAATAAAACTGTTTATTCTAGACCAGCTACAGGTCAAAAACCTTTATCTGAACCTCCTGATTCAGGATATATCAAATAAGCAGACCCTATGTGGACAATGCAGACTTCAGAAGTAACCGTAAAATAGATCTTCTGAAAGGTAATGTTTTAATTTACATTCTATGGAGGAACGCTACACTGCACACATATTCTACACATCAAACTGAAATTAAAAATAGTGACAATATCTAGGATAATGTGCCTTAAATGACACTCTAAAATGATGTTTTTAAGAGTATTTGATTTTGCAAAAGACATTTTAAGGTAACATTAAATGAAAATATATTTTGAAGCCCCTTAATCTTGCAGAGGATGTTACAGTGCTTGCTTATATAGAAGCCTAAGATGTAAAATCCAGAGCTACAACACAAGATTCTTTATTCTGCCCCCCTGGCGATCCCGAGCTGACCTCTGCAGACCATATTCTCTGGAATACTGCGGGAATATTTGCAAAGCCAAATATCTCAGTGAGTCCCCCCTGCCCTCCTGAGCGGGTTGGAAGTGCTCTGTGAGACGATTTCTCCCAGCCTGCAAAATCTCTTGGGAAGGAGAAGATTCAGCACTGCTTACAGTGAGGCACGGCTGTGTATCATCCTGAGAGGAACAGTGTGCCAGGGAAATTCTCCTTGGGATCCTGTCCCTGCAGCCTCACAGACACCCCCACTGCTGCTTCCAGCGATTGCGACCCATTAGCTCAAAAGGTAAAAAAATTATTTTATCCTGTGTTTCAATGGAGGGGTGCGCCAGGGGCAGGATTTCCATAGAGAAAAGAGTGGGAGTTCTGTTCCCCACTCCAGCTCTGACACACCAAATTCAGGCATTTGGGTTTTTACACATTTCCACAAGTCTGGGAGCAGCATTTCCTCTCAGTTCCTCCAGACTGTGTCAGTCAACAGGCACAACACCATGAGCTGCCTCTGTCTGGAATATGTTTCCTTCATTCAGGAAAGTGCAGTAATTCATCAGTGATTTAACCTATAGACATTTGAAGGTTGGAGAGCACCTCAGAGGGGCTGTTGACCTTCAGCAACTGAAAGAATTGAAGCTCCAGCCTTAGTCAATATATATTTATCTTTCTGTTGGGACTATTACAACTGTTCAAGTAATGCTGACCTTGAAACTTCTGCACACGATGCACCAGAATAATGATCCCTGAAGGAAGAGTATAAAAATACCTAAATAGGATATCTAAATCCAAAATGCACATAAAGATAAAAGGAAGAATTTCAAAATGTGAAGTCGCTTAAGATGAGGTAATATTATTGAGGCTCCTATTAATTATAATTTGAATAACATTGCTAAATACCATAATTACACATTTCTAAATATTTTAATGATAAGATATAATTTATGTCAAAGACCTTGTTTGTTTCATTGTGAAATCTTTGCCTATTTGTAATTAATTTAATGTCTGACTGACAGCCTCATAAATCGAAATCATCTCCATCTTCTGGAGATGCAGAACAGCAAGAGGACAAAGTCTTAACCCCGGGCCTTGGGCTTTTGCAACTTTGCTGCAGACAGAAGATTACAAGAAATAAAATGGTTGGTTTCACGTGATGTCCCAGTTACTTGTGCCCTCACATTTCACGCAGAATTTTCTCTCAAATTTGAGATTCAAACAGCAGCCAGGACCAATTACATTAATCAGAAATATTACAGTACTACAGGTACCCTAAAATGAACCCTCCCTGGGGCCTCTCTTTTTCTAATATCTGATACCTGACAGGGGCAGCTGCAAAGTCTTTTCAAGCAAATTTTTGGAGATGATTTCTCCGAAGAGAAAACCAAAACTCTCTCTGGAGGTGGCTGGAGTAAAGAGGAGACTCATCAGAAGGAGGCTCTGAGCACAGAATATACTGACATAGTTTCATACCCACTCTTAAAACCACCATACTCCACATGTAAAATTATATTAAAAAATCCCCCCAAACCACACCCAAAGTCTTTAAGCTGGCTATTTGACTTCTCTTCAAGACATTCCAAAACCAAGACAAAAATCCTTCAAATTCAAACTGCAGCTACACACCATCCATCAGTGACCCACCTGAGCTCATTACAGGCTTTAATTGAAAGAATTACCTTTTAAAAACTCCCAGTAAGGACAGTCTGTTAGATTTTTATAGCTGCTACTCTCCTCACTCAGGCTCCTCCATTCTCTTTTCTGGAGAGCCCAGGGCATCACCACAACGCTGATCAGTGGCATCAGAGACATCAGTGCACAAGGACACCCCAACACACTGTTACCAAGGAATGGTTTGTTTTCTTCCTCCCTCTGGATTGTTCCTCTCACTTCAGAAGACCCAATAACTACT
The DNA here is from genome assembly GCA_013397115.1 of Edolisoma coerulescens. Lineage (NCBI taxonomy): Eukaryota > Metazoa > Chordata > Aves > Passeriformes > Campephagidae > Edolisoma > Edolisoma coerulescens. The sequence goes on from VWZW01004955.1 coordinate 3,261,906, forward strand.
TGAAGAAAGCCACCTCACTTGCACACTTTGTCAACAAGGAGTAACTTATTTTCAAGTGTAAATGTGACCTGAGTCAGCTACCAAATGCATAAAATAAAACATGTCCACATCTTACAAATTCTTTTCCAACCTCACCACAGACTTCATAACTTTCTGTCAGCTTTCTGGCTGTCCAGAATTTTCTAAAAGCCTGAATCAACAGAATCAGCATTATTCTTTCTAACTGACCTGATAAGCTCTGGTTGTTCGAGAGGGAGAAGCAAACTCATGCTCCGACTCCTCCAATTCAGAACCTGGGGTTATTTTTAAAATATGCTCCCACCACTTGCAGCTGCCAGGAAGCAAAGTGGGTAAAAAAAAGGGCTGTAAAATAGCAGTAGAGTCTTTTTGTAGCTACATCTAACTTGTGAAAAATATTTTTGGCTGAGTTAAAACACAAGCAGTTCTGTAACTGAAGATCACCCACCAAAGCCCCACCTGAACGCTGAGGTAGGATGGACACAGACACCACCAGCACAGAGAGCATCTCATGGCAATTACACGAAGAGCTTTTCTGTTCAGTGCAATGTCTTTGGGCTCAGGAGAGCCAGCACCATTTCATTTTGCATGGTATTATCCCAGATGCTGTTGTGTCTCAGATTTATTTATGCATTTCCCACTGGGATACAGGCGTTTGCATGAAAATCTGATCCCTCAAGCAGGTATTGCTTTTCCTACTGCAGCCAATAAAGGGATACCTTAAAAGATGAAAAAAAAGGTAAAAACTGCACCTATACAATGCAGTTCAACATGGTACATGGAGTTTTATCTCATCCATATACTGCATAATAAAATTTACTGTTATGTTAACTCTCTTCCATGATGTCCACTGGATTAAGGCTGCAACAGAAGTGGGATTTTTAATAAAGAAATCTGCTGGGTTTGGAAAAACGAGGCTCAGCTGGGGATACAAGAACTTCAGCTCTTGGTAACTAGTTCAGAATCAAACCTGTCAGTGCATGGGTCACTCCTGTCCGAGGATTGCTCGGTAAAATGAAGCCAGAGAGCTTTGGACACCTCCTGCCCAACAGCATAACCATAAATTCTGCCTCCAGGAGATGGCTCAGCTCTGAAATCCAGAGAAAGGCCCACGCAAGCAGTGCTGCACAGAAGGATAATCCTCCTGGATAGCCTGGGGACAGCTGCTCCAGAGCCCCTGCTCCCTGCCCCAGAACCCCTGCGGGACTGACTCTGCAGGATGCCTCCCAGCTCGGCAGAGCTCAGGGACACCAAACCCGACAGGGTCTGTCCAGCTGCTTCCAAACACACCAGGAGCAGCAGAGCCAACCCAGGGCTGCTGCAGGGAGAGAAACCAAGGGAAAGCTCACACAGCACTGCAGGCATCACACCAGTAAGGACAACTGAAACTTTTTCTTCCAAGTAAGGAACCACTGCTGCCCAGACCATGCAGAGAATTCCTCAGTATCTGTCTTCTCTGAAGAGACAAACGTAATTTCTTGATGCCACCTCAAAAAAAACCAAATTGACTTCCTCTAAATCACCCAGCACAGTCTCAAAAGACCAGTGTTGATTAAGCCAGGACATAAATACTATTTTTTTCCCAAGCATGGTCTAATTATTGTATATTTTATATATAAGGAAGGTCTCTTAAAAACTGTGAACAATCCCTTTTTCATTCAGCCTGCAGAGTATCTCAGTTTTGCCCTGTACCGTTTTAGCTTGGGGAGCAGCAGAAGATAATAAAGTTTAATGGGTACTATTACCTAATTATTCAAAATTCAAGGTCTCTGGGACATCAGGGGCCAAGACAAAAACCTGCTGATTGAAAAAAACAAGTATATAAACAATTTATGGTAACTGCATTTCCTTTATTACCTACTATATTAAAACTTGATCCAAAATGTTGACTCAGAGCTAAATATAACCAAAAGACTCCTTATATTTAGCATAACATATTTTAATGCTACTCATAGAACGCCCCTAGCCTTGTTAATTTGATGTTATTTTTCCCCACATATTTTAAGCCTGTGGTACGGAAAACTGGGATAGGTGGGGTAGGAATTACACCACTTTAATTTCTCGAGGATAACAATTAAAGCTCTGCCAACCCATGTACTATGTTATAGTAAATTTATGAACAAAGGTGACGCTGAAGATTAATCAGCACATACAGGCCTGTCAGACTCCTCTAACTCCACAACATGAATTTATTATGCAAAAACGGCTACAATACGTGAAATTTACTGGCTTAGACACAGAATGTTCCTTACTCAGCAAGTCTTCACCAGTATTCAGAGATGTTTCTTTAGCCAAACAACGAAGCAGGACAGAATCTGAGCCAGCACAGACCTTGTTATGATTTGTACCACAAGAATTACCTTCAGGATGGTTGCTAAGGGGTTCTGATGGGCTCTAGGACCAGCTGTGGATGGAGGTGCCCACTCCTGGTCTGTCCCCATTCCTGGGCTGGTTCCAAGGACAGCCCTCCCTCCCTCCCTCTCTTTCCAGCTGCACAGAACACACCCTGAAGCCAATTCTCCTGCAGCACAAGTGCAACACACACGGTTTCCCTAAACACACTACCTGCAACTCGGAAACCCATGGAAAAGTCAGCAGTCCATGGAAGAGCAGCTTCATTAAAAAAAGGATCACGCAGTCACGTAACCAGTGTATGGAAAGGGTCCTATTTCCCAGATTTGGCATTTGCCCAATTACTAAGAGTTTTACTTTCCAACCTCAATATTATGCTACTGAAGCTCATCTTTTTTAATTGGAGAAGATGGAATATTATCTCTGTTGAACTCCAAATCGCTTTGGAACATAATGTTTTAAACAAACTTCCAACCAACACTGTACAGATGGCACAAAGCCTCTCCACCTTTATTACACCAAATAAAAATGATGTACAGTATACTGAGGAGTTGTTCAGCACAGAAATCCCAGGTATCACCTTCACTGCATGGTGCTGAAAGGTGCCTGGAACTCTTTATATGATGCTGGGGCTTTACTCAGAAGCAACAACACGGAAGATGCAACAACTCACAGTTGTTATGCAAAGTTAATGGTGAGGACGTACAATAATCAAACCAGTAACGAGCTGTAAGCTCCCATGTGAAACTAGAAAGTCATTTTTTCTTAAAAAAACCAATTATTTTCTTACTGCATCCTCAGTAATGTACAGGAACAGCAGGAAATTTCTAACAAATCCCCTCAAGTTTTTCGGTGAAAACAATGACCAGAAGATGCAGTAATACTGTACAAAACTCTAGGGAATCCAAATTTGTGGAGTAGAAACAAGATCTGTATCTCCCCAATCAACTCCCAGAGCTGTTTCAATTACAGAATACTTTGAAAATAGCCAAAACAGGGTGGACATTTCTCCTCCAAAGTACAAAGATTCTAAAACCTGTTTTTGTAGGCAGATGGAAAAAACTATTCTCTGTAGGTTGCAGAGGAGAGTTAAAAACTCAAGATTATACTGGCTCATCATGGCAGAAAAACCCACTTATTAGGAAATACTAATTAGCTTTTTCATGAGCTATAATGCCTTGGTTTGGAATACACAATTTGCTTTTCCTCAATACAGAAACAGGGCAGAAAACAGTAATTCAGCTAAAAACAGCATTCAAGACACATCCGGAACTGACACCCATGAGTAATAAATCTAAAAATTAGTAAATTCACTTTATGTTTGCCACAAATCTTGAGACTGTGGTATTCCATTCTTAAACATTTTGGGGAAGGAAGAGGAGGGAGAATAAAAGAAAAACACACGTTTGCAAATGCCCTTTCAGTTCCTCCTGGGAGTCACAGGGAATACTAAAGGCACTTGAGTGGCCTGATAGAACCATTTTCCCTCAGTAAAGGGAAGCTCGACCATGCCAGGGGCACATCCAGAGCTCACAGCACCACAGGTATTCAAGCCAAGAGACTCCAGCTCAGAGGAGAAAACCTAAATTCTGCAAGAAGGTTACAAAAATTCAGAATCCTAAATATTCTGTAAAAAAAATACAGATTGCTAATGCCTCATACTAGAGAAAAGACCCTTTAGCTCACAAGGACCAGCAACTTCTTTAAGTAATGTAAGTATATAACAAACACCCCAATATAACACATGTAACATACACAATGAACAAAATAAAATAAGCAATTACTTGGACATAAATACATCTAAATTTCATTAAATGGGTGCAAAAAGTCATGGTGAACAGACACAAGTCTGTTTCTTGAATACACACAAGAAAAACACACACAAACTTTGATAACAGAAGAACAGCAAGGTTTGTGCTGTGAGAAAGAAGAACAGAAAGGTTTCACTGGTCACTCTTGGGTTTTATAGTATGTGAAATGCCAAAAGTTCAGAAAAGCATTTCTTTCAGCTAATCCTCTACTAGTCACTCATTTCTTGAAAATATTAGCAAAGCACAAAGGCTGACAAAAAACACCAAGAATGATTTTGCTGGAGCTGGCTCTCCAGGACAAGAGAAGGCTTTACCTGCTTTGGTCTTCTGTCCCTGCATTTTTGTTTTGGCTTTGTTTTGTTTTTAAATTGCCTCCTTTATTCAACAAAAACAAAATTTGCAACATGTAGAACATTAACACACAAGTTTTTCTCTCTTGCTTAAATGCTACAAATACAGCAGCAATGGGCAAATCTGTTCTCAGAACAGAACCTTTCGCTTCCTTCCTCCACCTGGTGCTCAAGATAAAAGCACATTACTGAGAAAGAAGAGCAAGAAAATGAAAAGATGCGGGGATATTAAAAGTACAGCTCCACATCCTCTGACTTACAGAAAAGTTTCAATTCAGTGATTACCTTAATTCAGAAACGGGAACAGCAGCTGGTGAGCTACCAGGAAAGTTTTCCCCAGTCATTTTGATCTTTTCATAAACAAAGGATCCAAGCAGAACCCTTTGATCCTGCCTGATGTAAAAAACAGGGATGAAATGGTTGGAAGCACTGCAATGTGTCTGCACCTGCCAGCTCCCGGGTTCAGGTCAGTCTCTGCTCCCAGGCAACTGGCAACAGGACAAGGGGAAATGGCCTTAAATTGTGCCAGGGGAGGTTCAGGTTGGATATCAGGAAGAAATTCTTCACTGGAAGAGAGGTCATGCACTGGAACAGGCTGCCCAGGGAAGGGGTAGAGTCACCATCCCTGAAGAGTTCAAGAAACGTGGATGTGGCACTTCACAGTATGGTTTAGTCGCCAAAGGTTGGACTTGATGATCTTGGAAGTCTCTTCCAAAGTTAAAAGATTCCATGTCTACATAAAGAAGTTCTCAAGGGAAAGTAGCAAAGCAGCTTTGCTGTTGACCCTGCAAACCACTGCTGCCTTCTGGGCTCCCACCATAGGGAGAGCAACTGCACTGTCACAGGGAGAGACTTCGGCTGAACCAGGGTCAACAAGTCCCTAGATCAAGCCTAGAAGGCTTCCTGGTTCATGAACAAATACAGAAAACACAGTTTTTAAATCCTATAGTCCTTGAAAGACTCTTCTCATGCCCTCTGTTCTCTAATCTGAAACTGATACAGAGCTCACAACAGATTAACTTCTTTTGTTCCTGACCACTCCATTTTTTATATACGGTAAGACAATATTGCAATACGTTTTCCTCTCATATTGTTTCTGAAGATATTTCACGAGCAAGATAATGTTCCTTTTAAAACCCTGGCTCTTTAGGTGTTAAACACAAGTAGTAAATCCACTCTGTCAAATTGCCCCATTTATAATATTTAATCTTCCTTCTGTAATCAGGAGAGCTGAAGTACACATTCAGAGTTGCTTTCCTTTGACACAGTTCTCTTATTACTGTCTCTTTTCCTCACATAATGTCCCACAGCAGCTGTGCCATTATGATGATGCTTTCTCTTCTCTCTTTTTCTTTTTTTAAACAGCCTCTCTAGCACAAATAATTAAAACATGTATTTACCTTCCATCGCTTGGCTGAGACTAAGTGCACATTTTGCAGGGAGGGGGGCAGTTGTTTGTTTCTTTTTATTTTATTTCTGAGCAGTGACATATTGATGTTTCGGATAATAAATCATTCCAATTTGTTCATCCCTGCCAACAATGGTTTTAATCTTCATTTACGACTTGCAAAGTCCGTTTTGTTGGAAGCGTTTGATAAAATACTCAATTACCATTTTTTTTTGCACTGCAGTTCAACTGCTGTGCTGATAAAGGCTCTAGCTCAGAAGATAAACTGCAAATAATTCCTGAAGAACAAATGTCAGAGGCAGTTTACAATGAATGGGATTTTTTTTTGAGCAGATTATTCTCCCACCAAAGTGACAGGGCAGCTCAATATTTATTTTGTTGAGAATGTCATTTAAATATTGTTTGACACCTGCTCCCTGCAGTCAGCTACTCAGCACAGAGCACTTTCAAGGGGTTTGGAGTGAGGTTCCAGCTCTACTGCATCTACTAACATATTTCAGGGACTTGATTTAGGAAGTAGAAATGGCAGCTTCAAGACACACTTGGCAATTCTTCCCAGGTAAATAAAGGGAAACACCACCAGAACACACATGCTGCACATACCTGTGTGCTCAGGGACCCAGGAAAATCACAGAGCAAATGTGTGAGCAAAGGGGGCACCTAAGGAAGAGGCTGAAATTTTCAACTCGTCTCCCTGCAGCTTCTGTGACATTAAAAACTAAATTATTTCAGATTACTTTTCATCCCTCCATGTCTAGGAGAGAAGGTATCCCCGGAGTTCTGTGGGATCTTCCCCTGTGGATACACTCCAGGTGGCTCTGGTGGGCTGCTGGCTGTGGTCAGCTCATCACAGGCTGCCTCTGCTGCTCCTTCCCCTGCTCCCTCCCATGGGAGACACTCTTCCAGGAATTTCTCCAACGTGAGCCCTTCCCACAGGCTGCAGTTCTCCACGAGCTGCTCCACAGTGGATCCCTTTCCACGGGGTGCAGTCCTTCAGAACTAGGCTGCTCCAGCGCGGGTCCCCTGCGGGATCCCAGGTCCTGCCAGGATCCTGCTGCACTGGGGACTTCCATGGGGCCACAGCCTCCTTCAGGCATCCCCTGCTCTGGCACGGGCTCCTCTGGGGGCTGCAGCTGGATCTCTCACCCCGTGCCCTCCACGGGCTGCAGGGGCACAGCTGCCTCACCACCTCCCACTTCCGAAACCCAGCCACGCAAACCCAATCCATGGCAATGCTCAACTCACACTGCTACAATTCCTTACAGCAAAGTGGCATTCCCCCACTCCCAGCTATGGAACTAAAGTGCTTTGGAATGACAGTGGTTATTATTCCATCACCAAGTTATCTTGAAATGAAAGGATCATTCATACATATTTTCACCTAAGCAGAGGCTCTTCCAGTCCTTTAAGAATCGGAATATTCTTCCAAAAATGATCACCTGAAATCTACACAAACTGTAATGTGAAACACCTGAGAAGGTGCAAGGAGGATGGCAAAACACAGCCAGGGACGTACCCAGAACATTCCCAGAGAAAATTCCCCTCCCTGCCTTTCCAAAAAGCAAGCAGTCATGTGCCGTTTATCTTAAGGAATTAAAGGTATAATTATGGTTTTTGTTTCAGGTTCTTAATCTGTTTCCAACCACCCTGGTTTATTCGCTTCAGTTATGATTTATTTTTTTGTGCTAAGTCAGTGTTTGTCTGGAGGGATTCAGAGAACACACGGAAGGTGGAGCCTTCCCCTTTCATCACAAAAGACCTGGAATAAGAGGCATGCGGGATTCACACGCACAGCACTGCAAGGGAACAGGAACCCAGCAACATCAGAGATATACTTTAATTCAACACTGTCTGAAGTGTATCAAGTCCTGTGAAAGGCCATAATCTGCTAAATTAGGTCACAGACCTATCTGCACTTCAGAGACCTTTATACTCACAACTGGCAGGAAGGAAAATCGTACTAAACCAAAAATATGCTTTAAGTTAGTACATTCATCATACAGATACATGTGCATGAGCTTGAGTTATAACCCTTACTGTATTTATAAAATACTTCCTCTAACTACATTTATATCCATGTATGTATAATAAGCATAGAAGTCAGAGCATGCACTTTCTGAAGTTCTCATCTCACCTATGAATACTTTGCTCTTCAATAAAACAAAATTAAAATTTATGGATAAAAAAATACAGAAAGTGTTTTTACAGACAAAATAATACTCATGAAGCTCCTTTTTAAAATTGTAATAAATGAAGAGAGGGTGACTGCAAATGACCTGACCAGAAGAAGTAGAGATACAGACTTCTGGGATACAATAATCAGCATACACTTAAATGAAGCACACATGCACATGAAGTCCAGAAAACCATGCTATGACACATGCAGGACCAGAATGGGAAGCTGGTGACTAATCTGGCCTGCAGGGTTAACAGAACTGGGCACAAAGCACAATCTAATGATAACATGAGTTATTACAGAGACAAGATGGAGCATCCAATTCCCCAGCGTGTATGTGCATGTGTACACATGTACATCTGTAAATACATGCTTTACAAACCTATTACTGCTTTTCACCAGCCTCTCAAAAAGTATTGAGATTAATGAATAATTGGGTTTCCAAATCTCTCATTGTTCCTCTTTGCTGCTGTGGCTCAATACAGACATCATTACTTCTCCACCAGTGTAGTGATTCTGTTCGTCATGCCTGAAACAACTACAGCACGGAGATTAAATACAATCTATATCCACATAAATCATTGAATAAATGAATCATGAAATTAATATGTAAATTGTGTGTTTAACCTCTATTTATACAGCACTGTCTGTCACCATGTAGTAAATCTAAAACTAATTGCAAATTCACAACTCTGCAAAAAGAACACCATGGTAAAAGCTTGACATATTTATTAACTAAATGTTGAACTACATTGAGTAAGTAATTAACAGTCATGCCAGAACAGGGAGAGGAAATTATATTTAAGCACAGATGTCACCTGTATGAAATGGCTAAAACTATTTTAGATTAGATTTTGATATTAATCAAAGAATACTCCTATTTAATTTTTGACAGACAAATCTGTTTCCATTTATTCACGATTCCATTAAACACTCCGTTTTTAAACCTGAACCTGAATGTCATGTCCATTCTCAGTCTGGTATGTTCCTTTTAATATGTCTTTTAAAAGAAAACGTGAAGAAGAAAATAGTAAGGTTAAATGGTAATAAAATCTAGACAAAACCCCCTCAAAGGACCAGAAAAATTATTTTATATTAGGTTAAATTCTGTTATTTATTTCTCTGATACATAAAGAACTGAACATAAGCCTTAAGATACCATATCTAATTTAATTCCTACATATTTCCAGTGCTTTCTGATGAACAAAAGGCACCTCCAGTTGGATGATCATGGAAGGTCCCCAGCTGCATGCACCAACACAGAGATCCTTCCTAAGTGTGACTTAAATACATTGCAATTCTAGAACTAAGACACATAAGATAAAAATAGATGTTATATGAAAGCACCTGCACAATGTGTTTGTAGCTTCCCAACAGCCAGGTACTGACAGAGAACAGAAGGGAAGAGAGACTTCTCCCTTCAGGCAGCCAAGACTGATCCCAAGGCACAAGGTAAGTGATGCTCGTCGGAAGTGCCCACTGCTGCCAAACACAAACTTCACTGCAGAATTCCTAATACTAACCCTTTTTTCCTGAAATCCTCAGCTGCTGAGACTGAGCAAATATCACAAGAATCAACAGAAAATAGAGGAAATTTAATCTGTCTATGAAATCAGACTGGCCATACAACACCTGCCCTCTTTGCTTTTTTTACCTTCAACAGGTCAATACAGGTACCCTACCCATGCAATTCCCAAGCAGGATGTGAGCACAAGGCAGGTTCATAACTGTGGAAAAATGAATCCTTGCTGAATATTAGAACATCAAAGTGAAATCAATTATAAAACAAATATGTACTTTAAAACACAGCAACTGGCCCACTGGGCAAACCTCCTTTCTTAACAGGAGCTATAAATTTGAAAAATATCCTGAGTAAATTCCAGTGAATTCAAATGCAAAATGTACACACACTTCTAGGGAACCAAGTGTCTGACTCCAGGAAAAAGGGTGAGATCCTGATATAGCCAAGACTGATGAGAAAACTCACACAGAATTTTATGCACTTGTTTCCAGGCTTTTAGTAAAGATAAACTCAGATAAAGCAGATAAATTTTACTTCATATGGAATTTATAGACTTAAGCTGTCCCCTCATGGCAAATCCATCCTGCCCACAGCGCTCCTCACTCTGTGCCTGATGAGGCTACACGAGCATTAGGATCCCCATCTCACAACCTGCACATCAGAGCCACAAAGAGATGAGGTGATTTGTCCAAGGTCACAACACGAATCATTTCCAGGGCCAGCAATGAGACTTAAGTTCTTCAGCCCTTGGTTCTGGCAACTAGACCATGATGCCTTTAAGTGTATTACAGCAAACTATTTCTTGTGTCATCAATCTCGGATCCAGAAGCACTCTAAATCACTCGAGGATTATGACATTTTTATGGGAGGACAACACTTCATTACAGACCTGAGAACTTGGGGGGAAGAGCAGGAAAAACTCCCAAAGCTGCTGAGAAAATCTCAGAAGTAACACTGGAAAACAATTGTCTATAAAGAGAAAACATGAGAACTGCTGTTTACTATTCATACTTCTTATCCATTTATCCATCTATTTTCTACATTTTTTAGCCATTTCAGGCACACAGAAAAGAGAAATAACAGTCTGTGCCCCATGTCCTATGGCTAAAAGGAACAGTGGCCAGGGAACAGTGGACAGTACACAGACTGCTCAGAAACAGAGTTTGAACAAACTATGAGAATGTTTCTGAACAATAAATAATTTGTTGCAATCAAGTGCAACTTTCCAAAGTTTTAATATAAATTAAAGAAAATATTCATATATTTTCACAGTAGATAATTTCATTGCATGAAACAGAATACAGAACACAAAGAGCTGCAGGAAAACAACATGGCCCAGTCACCAAACTGTAAATCATTCTTACAGGGGGCTTTAATGAATTTTTTACTGAGAGAAAAGTTGCACAAATCATTACAACATTCAGTACAAAATGCAGAAGCCATACACGTCAGTGTAGCTACTCCCCGAGTAAATGAAAAAAAAACCAAGTAGAAAGGTTGCTCTCTCCATGGGCTATTCTTCTCCCATGAAGTGTTTGAACTATACTGTCCAATAAATAAATACAGGAAATTAAAGCAATAATAAATTGATATACTGTAATGAAGCTCTCCAGAGGCTGCCTGGACATGGTTCTGGGCACCCTGCTTGAGCAGGAGTTTGGATAGGATGAATTCCAGAAGTCTTTTCCAGCATCATCCTTTCTGTGACTCTTCTTTCCATTCCCTATCATTTAACTCATCTGCTGGGTGGCTTTAACTAAACTTTTTCAGTTCACTCTCCCTAAACTGCAAGTAATTGCCTGGATCCCTTTAAAATGAGGCCTGTTACTCTGCTGAAGCATGGCCTTCCCCTCCCGGGATGCTGCCTGATTTGAATGAAATTGTTCTTTTTTTGATTACAACCTGAATGCTGCTTCCTCTCTTGTGCAGGTAGAGAGGAGAAGGAAAGATAAACAACAGAGTGGTAATATTGTAATGTCCATTAAGCTTAGCTTGTTCTCTTCTAATGAAAAAAAGAGGAAAATTTCCCCTCCTCCTGAAAAAACAACCTCAGAAACCAAAGGTCACTGCGGACTGCGAGGTTCAGTGTGGAAGCTGCAGACTGTGTATGTGACACCCGTAACACAGCCCAACATCCCACTGGGCCCAGGAGGGATTCACACAGTTACTCATAGCGGAGTCAGAACAGAGATTACACAAACAAAAAGGCAAGGTGCAATGTAAAGGATGTGTAACAACAAATACAAATAAGAAAACATCTAGGGTGGAACAAGTGGGATGGTACAAGAATCTGAGATCTCTGGTGAGACAAGCAGCAGTTGATGAAGAGACTGAAGCAGAAGAGATGGTACAGACAGTGCAGGGAGGGAGAAAACCTTCTAAGTAGTGCAGAAAGAAATAAGAATACGTATCTGCAAACCTTTAGCAAGATGGATAAAAGCAGTTCAGGCGAAGGTTCGACCATTTTAGCAGAGCCTTCCTGGAGGAGCAGCCTCTGTTCCCGACTGCACCGACAGCAAGTCACCAACAGCAGAGCACAGAGCCACATCCAATTCCAGGGAACAGGAATTATCTAGGTAAGAGTTCAGCTTCTTGCAAAGACTCAAATATTGACGCCTTCAGGACAGGCAAGGCCCTTCCTGGAGCAGCTTTACTGATCTGGGTTCCAAAAGGAACCGGAGCTTTCCCTCACTTGTCTGCACCATTCCTTCTCGGTCTCTTTTAGAGTCTCTTTTAATCAACTCCATTATTTTGTCTGGCCTAGTGTTCCAGATTTAGCAGTCCTCTTAAGTGAATTACTGGCCCTATCATTTACTAATTTCCATCCCATTTCAATTACTCAAGTCCTTCAACTTACCAAATTGTCATCTTTATTCTTCTATATATTGACAATATCTTCCTACATTTGTCATTGGCAAACTGTATTGCCACACCCCCACTCTGTGTCTGGGTGATCATTAAACATATTAAATAAGATCAGGCACTAAAAAAAATCCTTGCAAACTCAATCAAGTAACCTTTCTTAAGTCTGATAATTTCAAATTACACTGAACATGCTTAAGTTGTTTTCCCCATTTCTGCCAACCTGTCCAGGAATTTCCTTTCCTACATGCTCCAGACAGCAGCGGCAGCCTTTCCTATGTCTAGAAAAATCAGTAATCTTAGCAAACACAGCTATTGAGTCAGCTTTGCACAACCTACCCATGGAAAATCACAGGACATTGTGTCTAACTATCCATTTTTGGGCCTGGTTTGAATTATATTTAATAACAAAGTGTGTTTCAAGTTCCCCTTTGCAAATTAGGTAAATTATTACCTCTAATTTTTCCATACTATGAAATCTATACCGATAAGCTACCTAAACTTAATAAAAGCTCATATAAATTTGCCAAGAGAAACTAACTTATGTTCACAAATCTGTCCTTACTGGGGTGTAAGAAGGATCCACAGTATTTGCTCACCAGGGCAACCAAACCCTGCAGCAGCTCACCAGGTCTGCTTCCACCTAAGGAAAACACAACCACCGGCAGCATTTTCAGGACTCCCAAAGCATTCTGAACAAGGGCAGAAGGACTGGAAGTAAACCCTGAAGCAGAGCTTCTTCACACCAGACACGAGATGAAACTGAGCCACACACAGGATGCAGAAAGGCAGCAAGGGCAGGAGCAGGCGGGGGGAGCACAGCTGCATCCACAGCCAGCTGCCACAGGCCGTGCCTGTGTGCCAGGGGCTGATCCTCAAAGTTCTCAGACACCCAAGCAGACAAGCCAGTCCCAGGCAAGCACATGCCCCACTATCATTTTTTACTGCACTTCAGACCCTCTTTGGAAACTGCTGATCCTCAGCTTCCCTTCTAGGGGCAGGAGGGCCTGGATCACCACACCTTCCTCGCTCTGTATCACAATCCAAAGGCAATGAACAGGAATTACAGAACCAATTAGGCTGGAAAAGACCTCTGAGATCATCAGGTCCAACCTGTGAGCGATCCCCACCTCATCACCCAGCCCAGAGCACTGAGCGCCACATCCAGTCTTTCCCTGGACACCTCCAGGGATGGGGACTCCATGAGCTGTCACCACCTTGGATCTCACTTCCCCCACAGAAATTTAGAGCAGCCCATCACTCCAGCACCCAGATTAAAAGCACCGAGGAGGGGAGGGAGGAGAGGCCATAAAGCAGCTTCTTTCTGCCCTGCATAGGGACAAGATTGCCACGGCGCTGTTTTTCAAAACACTAATGGGTCCGATATTGTTTCCACAAGAGATTTACGTTAAACAGATAACTTTCCTCACTTTTGCTTTTCATTTCTGTCCCTTTCTCTGCCCGACATTTCATTCTGGGAGGGAGAAGGAGCTGCTCATTTCCGCGGCAGCGCAGAACGATCTCAGATTTATAACGTGAGAGGAGCCCATCACGGTGATAGAGCAATCTTTCCAGCAGACATCTCTCCATTACTGGAGCTGATGCCTCCCTGCCCCGGTGCCACTGCTGGACGGATCTGTCAGCCCCAACAGGGGGGCTCCTGGCCCCGCCAGCCCCCTCACCCATTTGTCATCTTTATCTCAGCCAGCTCTGCAGCTCCTCTCAAACTCCTCACGTGCAGCTTCACCGCGTTTTCTTTTCTTTAAACAAAACGTTTGAATGGAACGGCACATTTCCAACTCTGCATCTTCTGTGACTTTATTCTCCGTCTTATTTTATGATGAAGTTATTTTAGTTTTTATGAAAGGAAATAATGGGTAAAGATGAAGGCTTCATTCCACTGTGCTGACAACATACTGGTGGAGAAATGGTGCAGTTAATAATGTAAACTTGATGTATGTAAGCACAGCTGGTTTGGGAACATCTTTTCAGTAGCACTAATTTATACTTTGCCTTTATTTTGTGTTTTGGTTTATGATTTTGATTAGCCACTAGAATGAGCTCTCTTAATTGCTTTCTGCCAAACTGCTTAAAAGCAAAAAAAAAACCAAAACCCCACCCCACCCCTAGAAATTGAAAGCATGCAACCTGTTCTACTTTATTAGACTTGTACTACGTTGTTACATTCAAAAATCAAAACTCAGTATTAAGGTTGTCAGATACCCTCTGGGCTCTGAAGGAACAGGAAAAAGGGAGGGGAAATCCCAAATCCTCGGCAGCATTTGCTCATTAGCAATTTTAAATCCTGTATCATACAAACTTTTTCCAGTGATCTACTTTAGTTTTTGCATCTTAATTCAAGGTTTGATGTACAAAATACATATTATTACCAGTATCAAATGGCTACTCCTTTCACTTCCTGTCTCCCAGCACTCCCTAAATTCATTATGTATTTACTTATCAAAAAAGGCAAACATAGTGCAGGGAGGAAAAAAAAAAATAGCAGAAGGGAGTGGGAGATGCCTTAGAGAGTCCTCCTTAATACACAGCCTCTTCGCATTCCTGAACAGACACTTTATACATTTCATATTTAGTTCTTCTGACAAAACCGCTTTAAAACTCTGTTTTCTATGACTACTTTTAGTTTAAATTTAAATCCCAAACTGCTCTGAAAGGCTTACAGGAATTTTTGTATTTATCAAAAACACAGGAATCAAAAAAGGACACATGCAAGCTGCTCTTGTTAAATTAATTTTTAAAACTTCTGAAAGTAGTACTGAATAGAGTACTGAGGTTACCAAAACTGAAACAGCCATTGCAGAATTAGAAACATATAATTAAGCTAAAATAAAGGTTTCCACCCGCAAACAAAGATTCTTTTTTTTTTTAATTAAAATAAAGTTGCAACACTGAAAACAGCCTTTTTACCTTTTGAAGGATCTCTTCTCAACACTCTTCACCCTAGAGGTGCCCAACTGGATACCCCAAAATCATCATCCACTGTTCTTTTCCTTAAGAAAAGGGATTCATGGCAACACATGTCAGGCTTCCAAGGTAATTTTCCACAGACAAAACACCACAAATATTTCCAAAAACAAGATCTGGAAATATCTCTACCCCTCCGTACCTCAAACTTATACTCTGGAAGTTGGTTTCCAACCCAGCAGCTGAGGAAAGGCCAGAGCACTCCATGGGAAGCGCTCAGCAACTGGAAAACTCACAGCACCATCACTGCAAACTCCCATTGTCCAGGCAGAACAGAATTTGTGAATCTGCCCTTTGTTGAAACTCAGTGGAAAAACTCTTCCAGCCTCAGCACAGAGAAGGAAGTTAATCACCTGATTTAAAGGTAGGCTGCTCTTTATATTATCTCTGAATTGAAGTGACATTGCCAGGCTTTTACAGTGACACTGCCATGATCAATGCTGCAGTCTCAGGTGTTAATGCTTCATCTACCCTTAAAAGCAAATGTAATAACCCAGAAAGATCAATATTATTAATTTCTTATTCCATGTTAAATTACTGTGGATTTGCTGCATTTTTACAGAGTTCATCAGTGGCATTAACCATAGCCCAAAAATGTCAAAGCCAAACAGCACATCCCTTACTTGGGAACTATCACACTCCTGCAAAATGTGCAGATCGATGGTAAAAACACATCAGAAAGTTATTCTGGCAAAACTGTTCTGCAAAATCCCACACCAAAACAGCTGAAAAGGCCGAAAGGCTCAGGGCAGTGAGAACAGAGATCAGTCTCTCAACTCAAAGCTGCTGGTTATGAGCAGACAACAGCTGCACCAGAGACACTGTGAGCAGCTCCAGGGAAGCAGAGACAGAAGCATCCCTGGCTGCTTCTGAACAAAGAACAATTGTCCAAGGATCCAAAGTGTACGGGGAAAAAGGAGAAAGAGGTGGAGACCCTAACCACTGCACTATTTGCCTTTTTCCCCCAAGCATTTCACTTATTCAAAATCAAAGTGCCAGTTGTAGGGTGCCACACCACAGTCTGGTACCACGGCTGGGGTGTGCAGCAATGCCAGGGGCTGGCTAACTCTGCAGACAGCTTTTCTCCACTTTAATTTCTTTTTTTAAAAGCAGCCAAGTATGAAATGGCTCCCGTCTTCCACCACGAGCTGCTCAGAACATCAGCCACGTCAATGAAAACTGGAAGACAACAATCCGGCTCCATGGGTCAAACATCCTCCATCTAGGAAAAATCAGGCTGGAAACACAGAAACCCAACTCATGAGCTACTATTTCGACTTTCAGTACCCCTCAGTATTTGTCACAGCTTCCCAAAGCCATAGTTAAGCCTCTTAAACTCTACTACTTCCTTCTTCCCACAGCCAACTCTTAGAGTACTTCTCACGTGTGCTGTGGGAAAAGGACCTTTTGATAAAGAAAAAAATCTTTTTTAAAGCTAGGGGGAAAAAAAGACACGTTTTAATCACACAATCTATTTTGCAGCCAACTCAACTAACTTCTGCAAGGAAAACATTTAGTCAGTATTAAAAAGCAGAAAGCACCTTACATTTTGATTAATTTGATACTCCTGTATTATGCATAAAGCCACTCATTCATTTTGCCCTGCAAACTATTCTTATCCAAGAACAGATACGATCAGAGTGAAGCAGTGAAAAATTTTATTAAAGTAAACACAATCCCAGTGGAACATGCTCGTTATGGAAATACACCGGCAGCCGCTAAAAAATGGCCCATTTCATATGGATGTAATAAATATTTCCACGGACACCTATCTGCTGTTCTTTCAAAGTTTTAAATGCATTAACTATTAAGCAGCTTTTCCTGGTGCCTGCCTAAGCAGATGTCAGTCACCTACCACGTTTCAGACATTTAAAAAACATCGCAATAGGAAACAAGAACGGGGTAATAAGGTAGGGAGTGTGCGTGCAGGCTTCTTCCCAACTGAGCACAAAGCCCATCCTTGTCATGGAGTCACATTCTGATCTTCTCTGTGGATGGCAAAGCATCTGCAAAGAAATACCTTCCACACTGACTTACCAAGGGAACAACTACAAACAAAGCCACCTGCAGCATAAGTGCTCTGCAGCAATAGATGGGCAAAGCCAAACAGCAATTTCACAGCAAGCCACAGGGCTGGGGCTAATCCATCTCCTAAATCTGATGGATGAACTTCCTTAACACATGATAAAAATATGAGTGCTGCTTTCTGCCAGAAGTTGTGCAGCAGCTTCATGCTTGTGAAATGCCCAGGTTACAAGTAAGATTCCTGCTCATACACCCCAAATTCCTCTTTTGATGAAGCTCCAAGGCTTGTTGTACCTGCTGCTGATAGACCTGGATAGGTCATCCTCGAGCAGTCTTTGCCTCTAAGTGAGCAGCTAAAACCAGTTAAACTGAGGAACATCCAGGGGAACCCACCTCAGCTCTCATCTGGTCTCATGTTCCACATCTGCTCTACTTCTGTGGCCTCAAGTTTGCCTTGGGAGTTTGATCTTCCTTCAGCAAAGGACACAGCAATGGGTTGGGGCTGGCTGGCTCTCCACCCCACAGGGATGTACTGGCACACTCTGGAGGTGAAAAATCCCTCTCTGGTGCCACCCATCACAGCAGAGTCCCACGGGACAACTCTTCCAGCACTGAGGGCAGGTCTGGACAGCAAAACCCAGGAGCACAACCCCAACAAAGGAACCAGCTACCCAGTGCCAACACCCATGAGTTGGGAGATCTGTCCCCTACACACCTGTCCCCTCCCTCGAGGGAGGAAAAAAGCCTTGATTTTTAGTGCAAAAGTGGGGAAAATGACAGGGACAGCGAGGGACAGCACTGGGCTCAGCCCCTCACGGAGACTCAGCTACAAAGCCCTGGAGGAGCCACTGTTCACTAAAAGCCTGGAAACTAATATTCCCAGACTCTGGGCTTTGCTTAATTGAATGACAGTAACACCAGAACTGTTAATAAATTTTTTTGTTTGGAAAGTAACAAAGTTCTGTACTCTTCACCTCCTAAAAAATGTTTTGCTTTTTATTAATTCATAATATTCAAAGTTATCTTCAACTTTAGTTTACATTCTTATGCTGAAGTTTTAAAACCAAAAAAATGAAAACCAAACAAAAAAACCCCCACAACTTTAACATGACATGAACTAAGTACCAGCCAACATCCACTCTCACGTTCTGAGCCCAAGGCCTGAATATGTTAACTTTACATTACTTTACATTTACATTACTTTGTATTAAGTATCTTTTGGGGTTCTAAACACGCTTATAGTGGTGCACACACACACATATATATGTATGTTCATGAACATACAGTCAAAAATCATCTCATGTTTTCATGAAAGTTTCTGACCCTTCTTTACCACTGTTTTTGCAAACACTGCCTTTGTGAAAAATGTATAAGAGTAATGAAATTCCTGGCTGAGGCTTTAATCTCAAGTCACTTCTATAACAGGGGGTGGATCAGAGAGTATAATTTGCTGTTATCGTGCTGCTCATCTCCTGTGTTGACAATAGAAATCCTCCTGTTAGTTTTTCTTAGACAAACGTGACCCCAACCTGATATGACACTTTATTTTTTCAGCTGTGTAACAACAGTCTTAAACCAGGTGCTTTCTAAGCTGCATTATCCCATTTTGGGAAACTTTTGTGTTGCTACCAGTAAGGTAACACATTAAAAAAAATATTTTTTGCCTATATTTGTAGGCTAATAAATTAAATTCTGTACACCAACTTCTTGACATTTCCACATCTTGCCATTAACAAAAATATTTGACTACTTCATGTTTTTCACGTTCTTAATTAAAATTAAGTATGGATTGGCAGGCTTTTAAGGAAATACCAGTAACATTCCGGGATAAATGGAAAGCATTAATGTGTCTAAAACATTTGTTTTCCTTTTTAAAATTAATCATTAGTTTTTTCTAGGTTTTTAGGTTTCTGGTAGGGAATATCTGTATTCTGTTGTTTTTATGTCTGCATATTCATCAGTCTAAAACAATTTTAGACCCCAGCCTCTTTGGTATTGTGTTTTAGTACTTGCTGGCACTAGAATTTTGCACCATAGCCCTCGATTTATAGCCCTCATTTAGCCATCATGCTATTCAAACCCCTGACTTTAAATATCCGCCACACAGATATGAGTAACAAAAAGAGACAGAGTATAGCTATTGTGCCTTCAAAGAAAAGCAATAAACCATTCTGCTTGCTCTCCTTCATGTTCTTTAATTCATTTCATTTCATTTTAACTACCCAGAACAATTTCACCAGCCATTAGCCTGGAATGAAACCTTACAAAGGCTGATTGTTGTTATAAAGATGGGTCCCAGCACTCCCTCCCCCTCCTTTTCATAAGTTTTAGGACAAATAGGCTACTTCATAGCCACAGCTTTGTTTTTTAAAAAGAGAATTCTTGCGAAGCAAAGGACAGACAAACTGCTTCACATCCACATTCAAAAGACTCCAAAACAACATCCACAGTGAGCTGGGCTGGCTCGGAGCCCCAAGCCCGGACCGTGAGGAGGGAAGGGACAACAAAGGATGGATCTCCCGGGCGATGCTGGGCACGAGGTGCACCAGAGTCCAGCCCACACCACACGCAAACACCGCTGCCCTGCCCTCCAACCTCTGCCAAAGGGTGGGGGAAGCACCAAATGCTCAGCTCCACTACAGCCAACGCTCAACGCAGGGGAAAAAAAAAAAAAAAACACCAATTATAGGAGCACGTTTTTATATTTTGCAGAAATAAACCTTCACGAGTGTCATTTCTGACAGCCTACGCCAAGAAAAAGCTGCACATTTTTGTCTCACTGCATCCATGTTTGGAAAACAATCTTAACAAGAAAAAAAATAAAGACACGCTCTATTTTTTTCCAATTTGTAAAGAGCTGCACACCTTACATTTAGCATCTTCATGGAAAGCTGCGAATAAAGATATTCATTCTAAAAAAGTGCTCAAGTGTTGGATTCTGCTTTTTTTTCTAACAAGCTGGTGGCATTTCCCCAGCCCTGGACAGTCTCTCTGTTCAACATGAAAGCCCCGAGCCCGTAACAGCTCTGCCCCAATTTAGAACGTATGTATATGTAGCAACATCCCCACAAAATGTTCACAACCCTGTCCAATTCCGATGTATTTTTGATCCTTCCCAACAAACAGATCAGAGAGATCTTTTCCAACAAAGTGTCAACAAACTGTCTGTGCAGACAACTCCCTCCTCAGTTTGTGTATTATGTGGTTTGTATTATTTTTATTCCTCGTTAAGTGTCACACTTGTCAAAAGAGTGAACGCCACTTTTCCATAGTAACACAGTTTTGTGATGGAAGTTGTGAAACCTTCAAGACTTACAGATATATCCACAAATATCCAGTATCTGCTCAAACATTAACACCGCGAGCTCGGAAAGCAAAGGAATGGATTTCTGTGTTTTCTCTTCCAGCAAGGTATCAAAACTGCTCCTGAAATTTGGACATTTTTCTCCTCTTCCAAGAAAAGACAAAGACTAACTAATCAACTGGTATTTATTTCATTGCACCACAGGAAAAAAATGACTTAAAAGTAATTCAAAGTAATGATAGAAGCCAAAAATTACTTTTTATGTAGTGACAAAAAACTTGGAACATGAGATTATGTTGAGTGTGAGAGTGTCTATAAACAGAGCTGCTTTATCCCATCTGAGCTGTTATTGGTGATGCCAATAATCTGAGTTTGAAGATGAACTCTGCAAAGCTGCATGTTTTACTACTCACTTCCAAATTATGTAAATGAACACCACATTACACTACACCTTGTTGGAGGGATGCTTGGAAAAAAAAGCCTGATAAATAAATCCTAATACAATTCTAATTCATTTTCATATGATAGATTTATAAAAATCTATAAATACAAACTTCACAGGGAGAAACACCAGATCAGAATGGCGAACACACAGGCACCCAGCACCTTCTAGAACGTTCATTTATGTCCCCTCAACACTAAGTTACTGTCACTAAGGCATGGCTTTTCTTTTTGAACACAGAGACACTGGAAGGGATAAGTAATCTCACACAGCTTCTAACATCAATTATCAATACAAACACCAAGAAAAAACACCAACTGCAGGTCTGCACCTCTGTGGAACATACAGGTCTTAAAAACAGAGGTCGTCCCATGAGAGGAGAACTTGAGCAGGACTTCAAGTCAAGACAATACCTTCAAAAGAAACAAGAAAGGAGCTCCAGCCAGAGTGCAGAATGTAGCTAACTTTATTAACTGTGCAAATAAAAATATTTGGGAATTTCTACGAAACAACTACCTACAGAGCAATAAAACACAACAGGACATCAGGTGCTGCTGGAAAGCAAGCAGCATTCCTGCACCCTTTTCCAATTATACCACTCTCAGAGGTCACCAAAAATCTTGACAGAAACAGAAGAGACAAGTTTTCCTGTACGAGTAAAACTCCGCAGACATGAGCCATACTTGCTCTGTCCTACCCAACTGTGGATTTGATGTGACACCAGTAACTTCAGAGCCAGTCCAGAACCAGCTTTAAGTGACAGGACAGCTCAGCTCTTTTGGAGCACGTGGCACCACACTGAATTATAATGTTTGTGCCTTATTACACTGTCAAATGGTCAAAAAGTTAACACTGCAAGATTAATTACGACTCTTTAAAGGAAGTACTGCTATACACATCTTCAAATGAACACTTAATCCTTTCCCTGACATTTATTTAGATGTGGACTTTTCACCTTTGTGCCACCCTGCTCTGTAGGACATCATTTGCTATCTCAATTAAGCTGCATCAGTACTTTTCATTCCAACTACCCAAACTCTCACCACTCTCAACAGGAGAAAACATCATTTGCTTCCAGCCTCACAGTTTTCATACAACTGCTGAGAACTGTTAAATTGAAATAGTGTTCTATCCCACAGGATGAAGGGATGGCCAGGAATAACTCGCCCTGGAACAGATTGGCTGTTTACATTTCAGCCTCACTGTGCAACCTGCCAGCTAACAACAATTACACACCTTTTAACATCTCCAGCTTCAACACACCTGACATGTCTTAATTCCTGTTCTGAGGCTGCTGCATTAACGAGGACAGAGGCAGTAACTCACTCCACTGGCTGCATGCAAGTGCTGAGGCACAGACAGCTCCACGATCCACCTTGCTCCGGGCAAAACCTCAGTGTTTGTGAGCTAAACATTCCAAAAGTGCAAAACCTTTTACGTCTCTAGACTGCTTTCAAGATGTATTTATATATATACACACGTGTATGTGATTGCATAAAAACATTAGAAAAATCATCTAACAAAAAACAATGTTAAACATGCTCAAATCAAACAGCAAACAAAACACTTTGGAAAAAAAAATTATAATTCATAGGAGAGCCTTGATATCTATTTACAGACTGTCCTGAAGTAAGGCACTGCTACAGAGACATTCATATTCCAAATAACTTTGATCATCTGCCTCACAGGCCCTCTGCTGCATCTGCTGCATGCTGCACGTCAGCATGCAGTGACAGCAGAGGCAATTCAAGGAGGTAAGTTTGGATATTGCTGCACATCCCTGCACAGCCCAGAAAGAGAGCACTCAGTACTGACACCTCTCTGTCTCTACAGCTCCAGATGCACAGGTACAGTGCCCCTTTCTGGAGCCCAGAGCAGCACGGGTAGCTCAGGGCTGCCACAAGATTTTAGTGCCAAGCAGCAGCGTGGGGTCATCTCAGCATCACACCAGCACACACAGAAATTAAAACACAGTGCTCCTTCAACAGCCACTCCAGGTCAGACCCACGGCTGCACTTTCCTCTCCAAAGACAGCTCCCTGTAGTGGGCTGGAATTCACAAGTTTCACTCCTTCCTGACGGCATCAGTAAATCCAGACAATGAAGCCGGAGGCATTAAACACTAATCACAAAGTGGCCACGCAGGGATGAAAGGGGAGTTAAGGCACCAACTCCCTCATACCAACAGCTTGGAATCGCAGGATACACAGAGTAAAATGGCTTTCACAGAAGGGCATGAAATTAGGAAAAATCACAGCTAATTTAAAATGCAAACTTTGTACAAGAAATTATTTTCACGCACGCAGCTATCACAGAACCTTCCCACAAGAGCAAGAAGCAATTCAGCAGCAGACTGTAACCTTAAAATAAGAACTACATTAATTATCCATGAGGGAGAAAAAAAAAGTAAACCCTGTTCTAAACAAGCAGAGTTCCTATACAACAGCTTATTTGTCCCTTCCATCCTCGCTACTTACACTGACACAAAACACAGATTGGCACTCGGGAAAGCAGCAATAAGGAATGTGTCTTCTGGAGCATTGTTTCCAAGTTCAGCCCAGTCCCACAGAAGCTAAGAAAATTCCAAGCCTGTTAATTCTGTTATATTTATTGTGCGTGTTAAGATGCTACGTAAGAAGTGATTTAAAAAAAAAAAAAAACAATTTTATAAATAGCATTGCAATTGCTTTGAATTGTGGCCTGCAGCCATCTCCTGCTGTAATCAATGACAAAAATCAAGTGACCTCAGCAGCTGCAGGTCACCTACCAGACCAAAATTTGGGCTGGCAATTATTGTACAGAAATACCCAAACCCTTACTAAAAACTCACTCAATCGATCTCTCTTCACTTTTTGGCAAGTCTCACATAATACTCTGAACTGAATCCCACAAAGAAGGTGGAGACAGATTTTTGTTGTTACTTAAGCAAATATTCATCTTTATGGGTGAAATATACTTAATTGGTTTAAAAAACACATTGGTTTTGCCAAGAAAGACCTAAAATCAGTAAATCTGTAAAACAGAACACTTTTTTATACTCTTATTAACTGCAGTTTGTTTAATTGCAATATTTAAGCCACAAGTAGATCTAAAATTGTCAGATGCATTTAATTGAAATACTATCCCTAGAGCTAAACACTGAGTGTTTATAATAAAATACATGTTATTCATGATTAGCTAACTGCTCCCTTTCCATGGAAAATCCCACAGGGAAAGCAAGGGAACAAAACTGCACTATGGGACAGGGGGAAAGGGGAGGTGTTTGCTTCAAAGGGGGTTTTGGTGGGTTTGGTTTGGGTTTTGTCATTCTGCATTTAACCAAATGATCTTTGTTCCCTTCTCTTCTGTAATACCTCCAGAAGTTATGTCTTCATGTAAAAAATGAAGGAACATTCTTCTCTTCTTTTTTCCTAATTCTTCTCACCCTTCTTCCACATTCAAAATCACAGCTACATTTATCAAGAGATCATCTACAAAATGCTGAGTCCAAATGAATCCTGCTTTGTTAAAAAAGAAAACTTAATTAAGAGCAAACAGGATCTACAAACTGGAAAACATCTCCAGTACCCGTACACAGTTCAGACAGAAACCACTTCAGATTTATCCTGATGTTAATTTGCAAGTGCAGCACAGAACTAAGAGCATAAGCACAGAAGTCAAAAGTAAAATTCCCATTGTATGTAGAGATCAAAAAGAAAACTATATTCTATGGGAGAAAATGAAGTGAAGTGTATAAAAATAACAGGTATATCAGTAAATTTTTGCCTAACAAAAGAGTGCATCCTGATGAACACAACTTGAAACAAATGGCTGCTTAAAATAATTAAGATGGGATGTTTACTAAAAAAAATAAACCCAAGCAGACAGATAAACAAACAAAAAGCCCTTTAATTCTTTATATTTTTTTCCCCTTGGTGGTCTGTAAGGAAAATCAGAACAGTAAAACTAATACGTGCAGGATAAGATATGCAGCTGAAAAGCTGAACAACCCAGTAATACACACTTGGTTAATCTGACTTTTTGTTATTTGCTTTAAGATCTCTACCACGAAGTTCTGCTCTACATATTTTTGCTAGCAACAATCTGCCCCAGAATTAGTGCCTCTCAAATAGCAAGTGTAGCATACACAACAATCTCAATAAGAGAGGCAATTAACAACTGCTGCAAAAAATAATTATATATAAAGATGGTTTGAAAGACAATACTCTATCTAAAATGACCTCGCTGTATTCACAGCACTGATAAAACAGTTTTCCTTTAAAAAATGCCGCTTTTTTTATTCATCAAAAGAGAAAAGCCCCAAGGTCACCTGTCAATAACAGAACAAACCCTCAGTAAATCACAGTGCTTCACAAATAAATTCCTCATCAGTAATTAAAACCAGGCCTCTCTGGCCCTGTGTTATCAGCTCATCAAATTCATTGCTCATCTAGAATAACAGATCCACATCTGCAGTCATTACAGCATGCCAGATAAATCAATCCTCTCAATGATGCTTTGAGCCATCTCTGCTCCCTTTTAACCAGCCCGATATTTATTTCCCCCTGACACTTCTGACATTCTATTTACTGTAGGCAAATGGAACTCATACGGCACCTTGTAATGGCTTTACCAAACCCCATTGTGGGGCATATCTTCCAAGACTGATGGGCACAATAAACAAGGTTTTATGGTGTAAGTGTGAGCTTCCAACTTCTTTTTTTCCCAGGAATTTGACTTCTGCAGTGAAGATGGTTTATTACATTTGATTGCAGGTGGAAAAAGCTATATCCACTTTGAGACCTGTCAGCTAAAAGCAAGCAGAAAACTTTTGAAACAATATTATTTTTGTAATTTTATTTTCTCATTGATAACAATACAGAATAAAGCATCTCCCTGTCAGGACTTGGAAAGCAAGGCCATAATTTATCACTCCACCTCCACCCTCCCTCCCACCAAATCAAACACAGGTCTCCTCTGTAAACTTCCAAAAGGTACAACAGCAACATATAATCTCCACATACATACAAAGTCCATCCCAAGCCCTCCCCAGCATTGCTGTTTACATTCAAATCTGAAGTACGTGTGGTTAAGTAGGTACACACACAGTGACAGATGAGGCCAAACATGCTTTTGGGGCATCTGAGCCCAGCAAAAATCACAGCTTTCTCAAATTTACTGCACAAACCAAAACTTTTCAATGTTTGGTGCATCCTCCAGTAACAAGCATCAGACTGTGGGGCTCAAAATGAGAACATAAATTGTTTCCTTGAGAATGAAACAAACAGCACAAGAATTACTTTTCAGCATAAATTCTGACTGTTTGTACACTATCACAGCTGCTCTATTTAAGGAAATTGAGTGAAAATCTGTTCAAATGAAAAGTAAAAGCATTCCTAGAATCGGAAAGCCTCCCAGAATATAACACGTGTTAACAGCTCTGAGGAGTTCAGCAATTTCCAGGACTTAAGCAGATCCCCCTCCTCCGTGGGGGTGGTGTGCTTCCACCTACATATGGACATTCATCCAGGAGATGCCTAAAAGCATATGCCATCCATCCAGGCGCCCAACTTCGGTCCTAGAAATCCCGGCTTTCTGTGCTCCAGAGAACGATACTGTGAGTAATGTGACCACAAAAGCGACTTTCTCGTGCAGAGAGGAGAGGCAGCTCAGCTCCCGAAGCGCAGCTCACCCCGAGCCGAGGCCCCGCGCCGGGACCCGCATCCCTCCGCACGGCCCGGCCCGGCCCGGCACAACCCGGCCCGGCCCCGCACGGCCAACGAGCAGGGCTCCACATCTCGCCCTCGTTACGCACGGCTCAGAACCGACTTGCATTAAATTACTGTCACAGTGTTAGTGGATTCCTCCTTTAGCATATATTCAAATTGTATTTCCGTGTGTCAGCCCTGCCTCGCTCACAGAGACACGAGAAGGATGGTGAAAGTCCTTTTTCGGAACAAAAATAACGCCCAAGCCTATAGGAGGCTATGAATTCTCAGATCCTCCTTCCAACACTGATTCAAAAATGACAGGATATAGTCTTTTCCTTAATGAAAAATCTATATTTATCACTCTATTGTTCTTGTGTGCTGATCCTACTGCTCTCTGAGGCCAAAGTTTGAATATATTGGATTTTGAAATAATAGCCCAAGGCTCCGGGATGCTGGATCATGATACATAAATGATGAGAGGGTTGTTCCCTATTTCTTTGCTTCTTACCACAAAAACAAAACACAAATTCCACGGTGAAGATCTTCAGAAGTCTACAGTATCCACAAAGTGCAAATTATATGGGATATTCACAGAACTATAAATGATAAAATCAGACTACACTGAGAAAGACAATCTGCCTGTTCTAGGAATACACCAGTAATTTGTTGCTGTAATATCACGAAATAAAGACCTATTTTTACATAACCATAGATGTGACAAGCTCAACTTGTTTGGATTTTTTAATCTTAATTCCGATTGAGTTTGCATATAAATGTTTGAAAAGATAAATTAATTTAGGACAAAGATCCAGAGACTGAATTTATCAATCTTCTATACTTCACACTTTGATTCTTAAGTGTAACAAGGGTTGAAAAAGAAGAAACCCCCAGGTATAGACTGCTAGTACTAGGAGAATAAAGAGATAAAAACCCTCATTTTTTTTCTTATAGCAAAATTTAAGGCTGCTGTTATGATGAAAACATAAAGGGGAAAAACTGGGAAGTATTTTTCACCTTCATCCCATAATAAAATAGAGTTACTATTACAGAGTTCTGTAAAGCTGCAGCTTCTACGCCGCTGTATTTCCAGGGTATGGGGAAGAGTTGCCTCTCTAGATTTTGCTTCTCGGATGTGTCCAACTTTCCTTTGACCTTGAGTGACTCTGGCTGAAGTTTTCCAAAGCAGCCACGGAAATACTCATCTTGCCCCAGTAACCAAGAGAATTTCAGGGGCCCTGGGGATATATCTGCTCTTCTTGCTTTTTGTCAATTACCTGGAAATCAAGATCTGAGATTCATAAACTACTGGAGCAGTTTAACATCCAGTCCCCAGGGAGAATTAACACCGTGGGGAATTCCTGAGATTACCACAACACTAAGTGCCATAGCAATGCAAATACAACTTAGTTATGATTAATGAACATTCTTTTTGAAAATTTAGGTTATGAGTTATACATATACAGTATAAATGGAGTGCATATATAGAAAAATAAAATTAAAAAATAATAATTTCTCATGCAAAAATCCATACCACATCATTTTGTCTAGGCAAAATAAGTTTCTGGGAATTTTTACCTGTTAAAAAATGCTTTGATTCCCAGAATCAAATGCAACCTCAGTTCTACAAATCTTTAAAGAAGATACGTGAGTCTCATTCCATGGCATCAAGTGAGATGGATTCAAAGAAAACCAAACCAGTTCCTCCTGCCAGGCACAGACCTGTGTCCGAGGGCTCCAACCAGGAATGGAACCAGCTCCTTCCTGACCAGCTGTGGAACAACCCAAGGCTGTTCAGTCTACAGAAATGATCCCCACAGTCTTCTGGGGCAGCTGCTGTACTCAAAGGAGCTTTGGAATGTATTCTTTTCATATTACCTACACTCATGGCTTATTCTCTCTTACTGTCTTCAGTAAAATAAGTTAGAAGAAATTTATTTAAAACATCCTATAGGGAAAGGCTCTCCCCTTTAAAGTTTATATTTTCCCATACAAAAAAAATTAATTCCATTCCTAAAAATTCGTTTTTAGGATCTAAAGTGGGATCTGAGCAACCTTCCAGCCCAAAATAACTCACTGTGGAATACATACCTTACTTTTCTAGATTATTACATGTGTATTACATATTATGCATTCACAGAGTGATTGGTTTTTTGAATTAACTTTAATTGCTTACCCAAGGTGAATATATTATGCCACCAAATAAGAACTTTTCAGTGTTTGGAGGTTAAAAAAAAAAATTTTAAAAATCACATGGTCAATGCTCCTGGATACCTTTGCTCCCATTCCCTCACTTTTCCCCTGATAGTTTCCAAGATGAAAGCACCCCTTGAATCTACAGAGTCACACACCACTGCCTTCTGCCTGTCCCACAGACTTTTCCATGTAATTTCCAACAATCCTTTGTTAGGAATCATCCTGCTCCATTGCTAAGAAATGCTAGAACAGGTAATGTACATCCTTGCTAGCTATTCAGATACACAGTTTTACAAGCAGGCTGCCTGTACAGGTTTAGAGAGACAGAGACATGAGTCTGATCTCAAAGGTAAAGAGACAAGATCCAGTTGTGATGTGTCTAATATCAGTACTTTCTGAGGTAAAGTAACTACATAAAGAGCCCTCAGGCAATCTGGTTTTATTTAAATGGATCCAGAATTGATGTGCCCCATTACTATTTCACCCTCTTTGCTGGCAGAGGGTTGAAGCTTAGCAGCCAAGTGAAGACACGTGTACCAGCATGCTTCATAAATGGGGATGCAGTTTAGGCACCCTCACTACCCCCAAACTGCTGCTCTGTCCACTGCCAAAATCAGACATTAACATCCTGAGATATTAATAACAATGCTAAGTATCTCCTGCACATACAGAAGCAGACCAACTGCAAAAGTGGCCAAAGAATCCACTTGAAAAATACGAGATTAACCCTTCCCCAGTCCTGCTTCCCAGGATATGTGGCTGACAACACCAGAGACTGCAGAAACCAGAGCAATTCCCAGAGAATTATTAACCCACGTGTCTGTACAGCCTTGAAATCCCAACTTTACCTTCTTATGCATCACTTATTATTTTAATGACTTCTAACCTCTCCTGACTCCTAAAACATGCAGAATATGGGCAAGAGAGATTACTTTGGCAGAATGTACACTCCAAGGGTAACCTATGTACAGCCTCCACAGTTTAAAGTGGGACGTGCATCCTCCCAATATTTCCAGTGGTTTTTCCACACCCTCTCCCACAACACTTCCTTACAGCGGCAATTTGAAAACCATTGCATATTCCAGCTTGAACAACACTGAGTCATGGACAGCTAATCACAGGTCCATGAAGAAAGCTGACCTCTCTAACGTTTGTGAGTCATCAAAAGTACAAGTTCAGCAATTTCTGAAAAACCAAGATCAAAGATTATAACTTTTAAGAAATTGCAGAGCTATGGGAATACATTAAACTGACCACACAAATACGCCCAGTGTGTCATTTCACGCTCATGCACTATTAGGCTCTGAAGAGGAGATGAAGCAGTGGGCACCCTACTGCTGTGGAAAGCAGAGACTATTGCTTTCTCTTTATCAAACTGGAGTTTCGAGCATATGGATGAAGAAAGATCTTCACATTACTCTTGGGAAGTCCAGGAAACTTGACCAACACGGCTTTATTCCACATTACCCGTAATTCCAGAAACTGCACATCATATAATGTATACTGACAGTCTGCAGCCTTGAATATTTAAATGTTCTATTTCTCAATATTTGCCAAAACCTCAGCCCAATGACAGGATTATGTGTTTCTTCAAAAATATTCAATTACCCCAACCCACAGTAAGACCACAGAAAGGAATTCATTTGGATTTCTAGACTAAATTAAGTTGAAATTAGTAGACAAATCAATAGCTATGACCATTCTCTTTAAGAACTCTCATTGCTCCTAAATGTCATAGTTGGCCTAGACATTACCACTGATACAGGAATTTGCTTCAAGATCATGCTAGAGGAATGGCATAAGAGTTTAATGTTCTGTGCAATAATTGTTTTAAGTTGATTAATACTGAAATACCCTTTACCTTGAATGATTACAAGAGAAAGAAAATTCAAACAAAAGAAGGAAAACAGTCATAGGTATTAACCTTCCTGCTGTTTGGGTATAATCCTTTCCTGCATAAAGTACAAGACCAGTAAGGTATGAGAGTAATTGAAACACTCATCCCCACTTCTCTCAGTCTGCCCTGCATGGGCAGTAATCAGAGAGGTCAAGATTGGCTTAAATTCTCTCACATTTAAAAAACGTCACAATTTGACTGTGTTAAGAAAGGCTGATGGATATTTTAGCAACCATCACTTATCTCAGCACAGAGAACTGGTCACTCTATGTGAGCCCAGCACTCCAACCACCAAGAGGAGGAACCCATGGGAGTAAACTTCAATGACTTAATACTTTCTGAACACCAAGAAAAATAATGAGATGGCTCCTATACTGCACCTATTAATTGTGAAGTCTTGGAAGAATTCTTTCCTGTTCAACTTCTTGCAAGACCAACTTAATTCACAAAACAATTCACTATCTACCATCTGTTGTCACATATCATTACTCAGTGCAAACTGCCCAGTGGAGAGATAAGAAAAAC
Source organism: Edolisoma coerulescens (assembly GCA_013397115.1). Classification (NCBI taxonomy): domain Eukaryota; kingdom Metazoa; phylum Chordata; class Aves; order Passeriformes; family Campephagidae; genus Edolisoma; species Edolisoma coerulescens. Next base: position 3,293,465 of record VWZW01004955.1, read on the forward strand.
ATCTGAATGAGCAGCTGGGTAAGATAAAGCCCTGAGCATGTGCAGACACAGAAAAGAAAAAGATATTCAAATCCTTACTGCAGATTACCTTCTTCCAATCTGCCTCTACCTAAGAGCTGGGAAATGCAGGCTACGGATTACAAGAATTTTTAGATTCCTTGTTGATGCTAAAACCATCTACAAATGGTGTCTCAGCAGGTGCCCATCTCAGACATCCTGACCTCAGTACCACTGTCCTACAGACTAAAACACCTCGGCCAAAGCCATCAGGCTTAGGAAATTCAGCCACGTAAAGAATGGCAGCTGGATGCTGTCCAGCACTCTCTCCATTGACTTATCACACACTATCAGCCTAAGTACAAAGCCGCTATTTTTATCTCTTCTTGTGGTATCTGGATCCAGCCAATCTAAAAGAAACAAAAGAAAGTAGTCTAGGATTGCTTGCTCCTTAATTACCACAGATCTCCTACCCAAAGAAGAACAGTTCTGCTCAAAGCCCTCACTGTGATTTAAATCCCTGATGGATCCCAGAACCTTTTAATCCAATGAGAAACCCCATGTTCTTTTTAAGTCTCCTGTAACTCTTACAAAATATATTTAGACCTTGTGTACTGAAATTACTTACACAAATATTCCAGCACAAATACTTCGTGCAAGACCACTTCAACAAGGTGGTCTCATCTTTCCTTTTGAGAAGAGTTTGGGGGGATAATGATGAAAATACACACAAAGTTAGATGTGAACTGATTTAATTCAATCCTATTGCTGGAAGGTACAGAAAGAAATGCAGCCTCCCCATCCATGAAGTGTTTATGAAAACATTCCACCAGCAATTTACGTCTGTGTCAGACAAATGGAAGCGGTGTCAGAACTTGCATCCTTTATGTTGAACCATCCAAAAACAACAGAGAAAAGCCAGATTATCTTCCCCAGTCAGCATTTTAATTTTTCAAAATTCATTTGTGTGAGGTTTTTCATCCTTCTTAAATCCCTGTGACATCCACCTAAGCACTAACAAAAGGATTATTTTGACATCGTTGCTTTCGGCTTCTCTTGGGGGATACCTACCTTTGTACAAGCGTTTCACACCTTCCTGGGGAAGGTTAAGCTCCTCAGATTGTATCAGGAAAGCTGTGTCTGACACGGGCACAAGCCTGACACACAGGCAGGGAAGCTGAGGTTCCTTAATGAAGGAGGCAGATGTTGGAAGATGTCTTAGGGAGTGTGGAAGGTACTGGTTATCTACATACAGCATCCTATGAATCCATATACTCTCATGCATGGAATACTCTCACACATTTAAAAAGGAATTAATCCATTCTCATAGAGGAATACCTGAAATTTCAGTTGATCTCTAGAATATTCTTATTTTATTGGTTAACTGCACTTTAATCATGTATAGAAAGTGCAGCAATAATTGAGTAAAGGGAAAACAAGAACAAATACACTACCAAGTTCTCAGGGCTGTCACCTGGTACGAGTTGGTTTGTTGTACCTTTATCCACATTAATAACACACTGATAGTTTGACCCAGTGGGGAAATGTGCCTTAAGCAGGAAGATCTGCTTATAAAGGCCTGACTTACAAAAAACAGAATTTGCTAATGGAACAGGAAAAAGAAACACAGCAAACTGAGCTGTAAGTTCTTGGCAAGGTCAAGGCATGATTATTTCATATAAATATGCTTAAAATATAAATTTATGGTCGCCTAAGTATCTAAATTTAAAGGCTTTCACTCAAAGGGAAATTTCACAAACTAGGCACAGGACACTGAAGAGATGAGCACCCTCTTCACTTGGACACTTGCATTTTTATATCAAAAGGCAAAGCTGTTAGTTTTTTTAACCAGCAGTTAAGGATTCAAAAAAGAGAGACTGAGATATGTGAAGTATGTGACAAGCTCAGGACATCTACCAGTGCAATGACAAGCACTTTGATAAAAAACAAACTACAAATACACATATTCAGTCTTTCAAATCATTCTATTACTAAAGCCAAATGCAGAGCCACTTGCACTCACTGTTTATGAGAACTGGAAGAGAAACTACTAAGTTAATAACAACAACAACAATATAGAATTTAGAGTTAATATGGAAAATTATGGGCAAAGATCAGACAGAGGAATTATCCTCTTATGAAAAATAGCACTAAAACAGGAGTAGAAATAGCACAGCAAGCTTTTATTATTGCTTTTTGAACGCATACACAAATTTATCTTGTACTGCTATAGTACTTTCAGCAGTTTCATTGTCAGGTCCCATTTTCTGCTTCCTCCGTTCTTCCCTTCTCCTGATTCAAAACCCTCCCTTTAACACATCATTCCTAATTAGATGATTAGTGCTTGGAAGGGCAGGAGATAAGTCATTTGCATAATTTAATCATAAAAAGAAGTTAAAGATACAGATTTTGCTGTTCGTTTGTACAATTATCTTCACCAGCCTGGGGGGCTGAGATATTAATGTGATTAAACAGTATTTCTGCAAACAGGCAACTGTGTGTCCTCTATTAAAGCAGAGCTGGAGGCAAATGAAAAATTAATTTTAGAAGACAATCAATTTTATTCTACATGACTGTAATAAATAACAGCCCATCTGCAGACAAGTCATTAGGCCCTGGGAGGCTACACGTGTCACAAAGTCTAAATGACACACAAGGCCGAATTTTCCACCAAAACCAGAGTCATAAATAGCCCACCAATGGCCATTCCTGTTTGGATAGCACAAAGGATTTCCCAGAAAAGCCAGGTGCATGCGTGAAGTACTAATCACCAACTACCATTTGGGCTTGTACAGTATTCACAAATACAGGGACTTGGTGGTTTGCCCTTCATCATGTTTTCAGTCTTTTCTGAATTCTGCAAGAATGAATCAAGATTTGGCTAAATAGCCAGGATGCTACACATGATACCATAACCTTTATGAAATGTACATCTCAATTAAATACATAATAATTATCAGTTTACTGCTTTTTAAACTGTTAAGGTGCATAAAATTATTTTTCACTATTCTTTACATGCAGTCACCTCCACTTAGAATAGTAAAACCCACTCCTCAATTAAAAATAATCAAGATAGTCTCAAACATATGAAATATGATTATGCTCCAAATAAGGATTTCTGAATATCAGCAATGTACAATATCTGCACAGCAACAAGTTTATAGTATTCACTCTACTGAAAATGTTTTCTATTTATCACCATTGGTAAACACTTCCCTCGGTGGAAAAAGTGAGTATTCCTATATACCCTGAAATCCCTGATTCCTGACAAGTGTTTACCAGGCAGTGCAAATAAACATCTATTGACTGTCACTACTCCTGGCCCATGGAGTGCCTCTCATCACAAAAATGCAGATAAACTGATTCTTAACTGGAATGGTTTGGGGTTCCACTATGAACAGTCTCTATGTTTATTTCCTGTACAAGTATATGGACTTAATTAATAAAAATCTATCCAAATACGAGATTAACTAAATACGTAGAGGATAGAACTGATGTCCCAAGGCTTGTTTCATTATTTCACTTCCAAATTTGCACAAAATGTTTCCTGATGTGGGCCTAAGTACCTTACAGATTAAATTCATGGCTATGCACTAAGGTTTGGCTGCTTCCTATCCTGGCGATCCAAAAATCGCTGAAATCAGTTGGAAAACTCTGGTTCTACAATGGTTCCACTGTGGAATTTCACCTGCACTGAGTCAAAAGGACAAAGCAAAGCAATCTCCTCCTTCACGAGAGATCCAAAGCTTTCGTGTTCATTCAGTCTCCTCCGTAGTCTTACACAGAAAGCAATGGTTGGGTCAGGACATTATGGAAAAAAAAGGAACTTTCAAATTTTGCCCACGGTCATACAACCAAACTAAGCAATCAACCTAAGCACTTAAATAAAAACATTCTTTGCCCACCTACTGTCTGTAAATTTGTTTACTGTCACTCAAATTCTCACAGCACTAGACGCTACAAGAGATTATTCTGGAAACAATCTGACATCATCAGATAAACTACTTCATGTGCATAAGGTGCTAAAAAGAGCTTCTAACTAAAAAGCAGAAGAGTGAACAGCAGCATCAAAAACTCCTATAAACAAACACCAATATCAAAATATGGTCAAGAAAATCTTGAACTTTTTGAGCTTAAAAGACACTTTTAAAGTTTTAAAGACAACTCAATGACCAACACAACAAATGAAACTTGCAAGTTGTGTCTGCTGTTTGTCTGTTCAGTTATTGCGTTGTTTTTGTGAATGACAGACCAATCTAGATGAGGGGCAAGATGAGGCTGTGTGGCCGCAAGTACCTGAAGATGTCAAAGAGAAAATTCTGTGACAGCAAAGGATGGGGGAAATGATCATCACAGAATAGGCACATGCAGACCCTAACACAACACAATATTTAAATGAAATGCAGTGCTGGTAGAACAAGCCCCTTATGTAGCTGGCTTACATGTGAGACTGAGCAGCAGAGATGCTCATCCCTGCCAGGCATTTAACTTTCTGTTAATAGCCAAGTTTGAAAAAAACAATAAAAATACAGCATTTACACTATCAGAAACTTCACATGAATGAAGTAAAGAAGTTCTTATCAAGAGTTTCTATCCAGATCAGAATATACCAGTGTTAAGAACTCAGTCACTCAACTGACCTTTACTCAGTGAACACAAGTTCTTAAAAATGTCTTTAAAAGTCTAAAGCTATAATCTGAACTACTCTATTGCACTGACTGCATTACTTGGGAAAGATGACTACAATAAATGTCTCACCAGTATTTTTTGTTTTGCTTCCACACCAACATGAAGAGATATTCTCTCCTTTAAGGACGAATAACTAAGATGGAGCAGTTTACTAGAAGGCTGTGGTTGTGGAGTGGGAGAGGGACATGCAAACCAAAATTCTGAAGAAAGCATATTAAAAAAGGGCAAGATAAGTGGATGACCAGAAACTCTCTAGCTTAACATGCAAGAGAAAAGTCTTTCATGAAATTGCAAGACAGAAATGTTTGTAAGTTCCAGCGAGAAGAAACAGATTTGTTTGAAGCAAAAATCAGTAGTGGAACAAGCAAGGCAATTCATAAAAACAGAGCAGAAAGAAGTGACAGCAATTCTGGTTCTGAGACAAGAAATCTTAGTTCATACAACAGTGGGATCAATTAATGCTCTTCAGCACTGCTGACCATGAGAAAAAGTGAGGTTTGCAGCATGTTACAGCAACAATTCTGCCCAAACCCCTCTGAGGGCTCCTGCAAGAGGCACGGGGGCTGTGGCTGCAGAGAGCAGCACTTCAGCCCTGGCACACAGGCACAGCACAGGTCGGGCACAGCACACACCTGGAATGCAGCAGGGCAGCAAAAGGTGCAGCCAGCCTGGACTGAGCTCTCTGCACACAGTCAGAGATCCTTGGAGAATATAAAAATGATTTTGTAATGGCAGGATGCTCAGCTCAAGGTATTTTGGTAAGTCACCTATCAGATACATGAACTGCCATATTAAAAAACCCAACAAATAAAGCCTTACAAGCCAAAAGATTCCCCAAACCTACAAATACATCTTTCAGCAACAAGCTCACACAACAGAGGGAACTGAACACCAAGTTCATTACCTTGGGTCCTGTTTCAGTATCCATATTCTGCTCTTTTCTAACTGCCAGCATTTTACTACCTTGCTCTGCTCTGGTTTTTTATTGCTGGTTTTGGGAGTTTTTGTGCGTTTGGGGTAGGGGTTTTGGTTTCTCTTGTTTAGACATGTATTTTAAGTCTCACTGGAAAGACTTGACGTTTTTCCTGCTTCTATTTTGCAGTATTATCTCAGCAGCTCTTTAGAAAATTGCCCTCCTTCAGCACACAACAACATTTAAAAGTACGAGGAGAAGAGGAGGCAGCTGCAGACACCTGCAGCCCCTGAGAGAGATGCCTTCATCAACCTCACAGAAAACAACAGGGGTAACATTTCACAGACACAGGACATTCTCTGATGAACTGTTATCAAAACAGTCTATTAGCCAGCATGTAAAACCTGCACTAGGCAAAAACAACCGCTACACATGTAAGAAGAAGCCTAATGCATTTTAAACATGCTGATGAGAAGATCTAAATGAAGCTCAAAATATTTTTTCTTTCAACTAGCTTTATCTTCTTAATTAGCAACTCTTAAGTTACTGTAACATACAAGTAACTAAATCCCCCTACTGGCACAACCTCTGTGCTAAGAGCTTTCTTTACAGCCACCTTTATTTTTTTTAATTACAAATATACAAATATTCTTCTCTAGGGGCAGTGGGGAAGAGAACAAGTCAGCTCCTCAGCACACACACAGGATTTCAGGACATCATTTGTGAGACAGAGATGGTACAAGATGACATGGCCGATTCCCAGGAAGGACAAACACAACAGCAGTGTGTCTGTACTGACCTGCCTGAGTGACTCCTCAGCAGGGCAGTGACCCCAGCAGTGGCTGCCTGTGACATCTACTCTCAGCTCCCACGGAATCCAGCAGTCCCAGGAAAATCCTTCTTCCACAGCACAGCTATTTCTACTCTGCAAATAAGTTGCCCAGAAAGGCTGAGTCTCAATCCTTGCAAACATACAAAATCCAACTGGAGACAGCTTGGGACAACTCCAGCTGACCCTGCTGAGACAGAGGAATTGGTCTAGATCAAAGAATCCCAGAATGGTTTGGGTTGGAAGGAACCTTAAAGCTCATCTCATCCCACCCCCTGCCATGAGCAGGGTCACCCTCCACTAGCCCAGGTTCCTCCAAGCCCTGTCTAACCTGGCCTTGGACACTTCCAGGGATGGGGCAGCCACAGCTTCTCTGGGCAACCTGAACTGGCCTTCTCCAGCTCCATGAGGTTTGCCCAGTCCCACCTCTGCAGCCTGGCCAGGCCCCTCTGGATCCATCCCTTCCCTCCAGGTGTGATCACCCCACCCAGCCTGGGGCTGCTGCTGAGGGCTCCATCCCACTGTCCCTGTCAGGGACACCAGTGCTGAACAGCACCAGTGCCAATCCCGACCCTGCACACCACTGCTCACTGGGCACCACCCGGGCATCGAGCAGCTGATCCCAGCTCTGAGCGTGACCATCCAGCCAACTCCTCACCCGTGGTCCATCCAGCCAGTCCACATCTCTCCAGTTTAGACACAGCAATAGCCACGATCTCAAAGATGACCTCAAGAGGACCCTGCTAACCTCAACAATTCTGTGATTCTGCAAAATACATTAGATTTGGAACTGTACACACAGCATGAAGTAACTCTGATGGACTTTTTGAAATGAAAAGTGTTCTGTTTTAATTCCACTGTCCATTCAGGCTTGAAAACAGGAAAGTAAAAGGCTTGATGTTTTGTTGATATAAAATACCATGAGGGCATCCCAGGTGAAAAGTCCTCTTGCCTTGGACTGGACAGAATTGCATTACATGCTGAGAATGTTAGCCACTCACGTGGCTATGACAAGCACATAAAGAAAGACTTTTAGTAAGGACATCAAGGTAGCCCATATAGCCCTGTAAGTTTATTTAGCAGTTTTAGTTCATGCCCATAGCAAACACAATTTATACTAAATTTCTGGATTATTCTAAAGTCTCCCTCTCCTATAAATATGTACAGCGAATTATAAATATGTACAGCGAATTTTCCAAAAATCAAGGTTGATTTCCATAGTTGACAGCTTTGGAAAAATCCAGAACTTTAGTTTAAATTGCATCACATATAAATTTGCATGTATGTAAACATTTTATCAATGATGATGTGTATCTATTAATGGTGTAAGTCCTGTGTTAAATATAACTCCCACTTGAACTTACAGGGCAGCTGAAATGTGTTATCTGATAGAATAAGAAAACTCTGATCACAGGAGCCTATGGCTGGGAACAAGAGTGAGGAAGACTAAGAACTGTGAACGCAAAATGCTGCTGAAAAACAGCCCTGAGATTCTTTCAAAGAAAGATGAGAGCTACCTCTGCTCAAAAATACTGTCGTCCTACCAGAGACAAAAAGGATGCGGGGGTGGCGTTCGAAGGAGGCAGCACAACCTCCTGGCATGAAGCTCATTTCTGTGTCTGAGCACAGGAAACCCTCAAGTCTTACAAGCTGTGAGATGGATCAGGTTGAGTCCTGAATAGCATAACCTCAAGTGCATTGGTGATGCATAACGTGACATACTTCAGTACATTCCAGTCATAAACAGACTGGACTTCCTTTTAGACCAAATAAATAGGTAACATCTTGATTATACAAACATGCTTTTCACTCAAAGGCCCTGAAGTAATTTTTCCTCTGTTTTACAGAAGAAGCACAATCAAGAAGGAAACTCTAAAATCATTACAGGAGATGACCTCAAAATTCTAGGTCTACCCTACACTTTGTATGTCACACACAACTACAGCCAGTGTTAAGGGCAACTGAACCATTTAACTGAAATGGAAAAATATTTCAAAATATTTAAGATTTCACTTGATTCACTGATATGATACATCACAAAAGGTACCCAGCTCAAGGAGGATAGAAAACTAGCTGACTTGCTGGGAAAAATCTGAAGGAACATATATTAAGGATCTTTTCAATACTTACATTCCTATAAAATACATCTCAATAGTTCAGTAACTATATGCCAAATCCTTAACTAATACTGTCACTGGAAGCCTTTCAATTAATGACAATATTAATGGAGCTTTATGTAGCATAGATAATAGTGTACATGCATAATATAGCAAGATACCTCAAGTTTTACACATTAGTAGTAAAAAACCCATTAATAAAGAATAATCCAATAAAAGCTCTGTTTGTCATGGCATTACCATACTTTTTAGTGTAAGAAAAAAAGAGTCTCCTTCTTAAATAACTACTAAATGCTTGGGGTTCTAACATATTGCTGCAAGCTATAATGGTTATAACTGTTAATCCAATACACCTTTTATACAAACCCATAAACACACGAGTGGAAAAATAGCACAGATGTTCATCTCTAATGCAATTTCCATTCAATTTCCTAAGTGCAGTCCCCGTGTGCAAACTAGCTTAACGTTATGTTTAGCTTGCAAATTCTTTTAATAAATAATGAATGCAATAAAACTGGTAGATCAATGGCAAGCTGAGAAATCATAAAAAAGCCTTTTGTGCTCATGCTGTTGCCGATTTCAAACTTTAATCCAGCTACAGATCAATACTACTTTTTCTTTTTAACCCATCCCATAGATAGCAGACAGAGTGGATGTAGGTTAAATGCCGGTACCAGATATCAATTTCCAGAAACTTGATAACATCAGGCACAACTGCAATCGAACATTTTATACCTTATCGTAGGAACAATATACACTGCTAAACATGACACTTTAAGCCACTGCACAGTAATAAAGGGGGCACATTAATTGGGTTTGGTTCTTACTTTCTGGAGAAGTGGTATTTGTGAGTGAGTCAAGAAAGGCTCTGACATAATCTATTTTAATGAGCAAAATGGGCTCAGCGGGTCAAGATGTACTGACAAGGGAATATAATCTCCCCACGCCCGCTAGTGACAATAAACTTTATACACACACACGGAACAACAACACGGCTGTGCTACCAAAAATTAAAGGCAAGCAAAGAAATTTCTGCTTTACAGGATTTGGATATTGGAACCTTCTGGGGCAGGTATCAAAGTACATTAGTTAACAGGTATCGGTGTTTCTTACAGGTTGTCGAACGGAGAGAGAGGGGAAACCCTATTACTGAGTCACTTTGGATAACCCTGTTTTAGCAAGAAGGAACAAAGATCAAAAGCATGTAGCCCCGAGGGACAGTTCTAATATCAAGCAGGATAAATCTAAATCACTAAGAATCATTACTAACTAACATACTTGTGCCTGGGAATGCAGGTTTAATCAGGACATATAAAAACCTTGCCTTGGCTTACACCAAAAGGAACACATCCCAGACAGCAGTAACTCTGAAGTAGCCTCATTATGTTTGTGTTTGATATTAGTGCTGTGTATGTAAATAATCATTAAAATTATGCATTTCCATACACCTACAGGTTTTACTACACTGATAATCACACGAAGAACTTAAAAAAGCAACCAGCTGGGAACTTTCCACATATTTTAAAGTAGGGATTTGGATAATTTTGTTCGTAACTTCAGAAAATTCATAATTATCACCTCTGGAAAGGCACAAAAGAGATTCAAGATCCTACATTCAGCACGTACAAGATCAGACCCAAAAACATAGTAACACGTAATTCTTTTAAATGCAGGGTTCAGTAAATATGTCCCATCTTTGATGAGAAGGGCTCAGACCCTAGAAACATTTTTAAGTTCTTTGCCCTTGTTCTGGCAAACGGCCCTTGGCATGAAAGGGAGGTTCACCTCAGCAAAGTCAAAACAGAGACTTTACAGCCCAGATTTCAACACCTTTTTAATACCGATCCTGATGAACACCCTTACAAAATGCCAATTCCAGCCTGAAAGCAGTGAAATAAACAAGACAATTCTTTAAAACATCTCATGAGGCTCATCTGAAATATTTTCTGCAAAATTACTAAGGCAGGTAGAGACTAGTTTCTCACTCTAAGACCACTGCCATACAACAAAACATGATTCTTTAATTCAGTGGGTTTTGCTGTGCTCCTCAGTCCTACCAAAGTTGATTTTCCCTGCCTTTCAAACCAGTGCACAAACAGAGGCTGCGTGTGCAGCCACAGCCCCAGCGTGAGAATAATTCCCCATCTACAGAGCTGGTCCCTTCTGGAGGCTCTCTGAGTATAATGCTATTGCCACACATTGATATATTGGTGAGAGAAAGGCAAATATAACAATGCTAAAGCTTGAACTCATTTGAATAAACTGTGAATTTCTATTACATATATTGTTTCCTTTATCAAATTGGAACTACTGGAGCAAGAATACCAAGAATGCCAACATAAATCTAGATCTGTTACAGCCAGTTTCTCCAATTTATTCTCAGAAGCCTTAAAGACAAAAAGTCAAAGTTCTTCTGTGTGGAGGAAAGATTAGGAAAAGGAACACTCGTGATAATTTTTAAAATTAAAATAAAAGCACCACAGAGAGAAATCAGGTTTAACAAAATGATTGCACAAGATACTGTTTTATCCTCTAAAGAAAAACAAAGATAACCACGAGTGGTTTAATAAACACTAAGGAATAAAAGCCAATAAAAGCTGTGCGTAGCCTACGTGGGAAATAGATCTTCATTATTCATGGCAGAGTACTTTACACTTTGTGCAATCTTTTCCAGAATTTAAAACCTTTCCACAAAGACACATTCCAGTCTCCTTCATGATTTGTGTTCCACAGGTTCTGTCTAAGATAATGGATACCAGACTAAACTGACCCAAAATTAATAGTGAACAACTTCTCTAACATAACTGGCCCTACACGGGGAGTAGTAGCAGAAACATAATAAACAAGTATTTTAAATCCAACAAATGTTGAATCCAGACGTACTTAACTTTAAAAGAAAATTCTTAATGCGGTAAAAAAAGAAAAGAGAAGAAAAAAGAGGAAAAGCCTTACTTCAGCCTGTAATCAATTTGGACACAATGATATTCTATTGATAGCAATACTTTTAACGTGTTCTAGTCTTATATTATTTATTCGTATCATTCCTATTACAATGAAATATTAATGTTGAGAAAGTGGTTACTCTATTATGGAGCTATCCTATGTTTAGATTTTAATATTGATCTCCACTATTTGGGAATAATTAATCATTCTTTAAGAATCTGCATTTGCCTGTGTTATAATACAATGAGAAGTTTAGCATCTTCCCCACAATAATGCCAAGATTAAATTTATATTTTGACCTATTCCTAAAGGCAATTTACTTATTCCAACAGAAGGGGGAAAAGGGGATACCGCCACTTTAAAAGCTTCAATCTCTTTGACATTGCTGGCAGTGTATGGGAACATTAATGCATCTGTCATGATAACAAGCTAAGAATAACATCTAGACATCAAACCGAGCAGAGAATCCATCTGAAGTGATTCATTCAGATCTGTCTCATTGATTTATTAAACACAGGGCAACATCTGCAGCCTCACAGAGCCGCTTGGCAAAATTAATGCAAGATCAATTCAAATGGAAAAAAGTGCAAAAGAGATAAATCAAAACACAATTTGCATGCAGTTCCACAATCAGGCTTATTGGGTGCAAATGCTCAATTTTCCTCCCAAAGCAAATGAGTTTAAATGTTGTTTTATCTTTGTAGAATTGTGTGATTTGAAGTGACAGTGAAGAGTTCTGCAGGTTGAAATGGTGAAAAGAAAAAAAGGAGAAGAAATGCTTGCAAAGACCTTTTGAATATGCAACAAGAATATCATTAATACCTAATTGTTTAGCTTTTTTGTCTTTGCTACAAAAACACAGTATTTTTCACTTGTAGAAGTCTCAGTAGAAAATTACATATGTATTATGCATATACACATGCAGGAATCATACAAATACTCCATTTTGGAGGAAAAGCATGTTATACTTCAAATGGGGAGCTCTAGTGCTATGAAGAAAGAAGGGAATTTTAATCAAGGGTTCTCCAGATTAGACATGCATCTGATGAAAATATTCAAGTATTTTAGGAGTTCTGAACAGGCACAGACTTTCAAGATCCCCAAAAAGAAAGAGGGATTTTTCCAAAAGCATAACAACACTGCTCAGAAAGTGGGAAAATTCCTTTCTCCATCTCAAGCAGAATCCACTTTGCCAGTGATCTCTCTCCACAGTGTCTGCAGTGAAGAGGAAGAGGACTGAAAAACTGATCTTTCTTTATTTAAAAATGCTAACACCTCCAAAATTCATAAATTTGGCCAAGTCTGAATGCAGGCTAAATATCCACTTAGAGAAAGAAGTTTATGGACAATCAGATGTCCACATTTCCTATCAATATACAGGAAGCTGTGTGCACTGCTACATGGCTGGATTGCTTTAATTATAATCTTGACATCAGTCTCCTAATAAAAGACAGAGTACTGCTGACTATAGGGTAGCTTTTAATAGTCAACATGACTAGACCCTCATTATCTCATAAAATTAAATGTCTGCATTTACTGCTTAAATTCATTTCTAAAGCCTTTTATTGTTTGTGAATAGGCAAAGTAATACAAAATATTAGCTTAACTGGTTACTTTAAATCATAAAAAATCTGCCATGCACTGAAATGCTCTTTTCTAGGAAGTATTCTGACTATTCACTGAATAACCCAGACCAACACTATGCTTTTTCAGTGGCCAATAGCATCCATCACATACAGAACCCTGTAGAAGAGGTTGTGATCATACTCATGTAATCCTGTTTTTCAGGACTGACATATGTACTATCATAAACATGTTCTTACTACAGTTTTAAATTTCATTTTTAAAAGAAATCCTCATTATAGTTTAGGATTTTTTTTAATTAAGCAAATGTTATGCTTCACTACTAAATTTAAGCATGCCTCCATAATTTAAGTAACCTTCTAAGGTACTGCCCATCAAGAGCTAGATTTTGTCAGTATGTTGTACTCACTTGAAGGTGGGACCTGTAATGAAATGAGCAGTTAGTTTCATTTCCCAAACATTGCTTGCAAATTAGAGCGCATGGTGCTGGCTAACAACAAACATTTTAGGAACATTCTGTAAACATGCTGATGAAAATTTAAACATCACACGTGAATGTACTACAGAAATACACAGGTCAAAGCTGCTGGACGTGGTAACTCCTGTTACAGAACACAAACACTACAAAACTTTCGCCCACGGGTGTATTTCTCTGCAGCTCTTACGAGCTCTGTAGACAAACTCAACTAAAAAAATGCAATGGAGTAGGCAGCAGAAATAGAATTTATCTCTTTTTTTAAGTTATATATAATTGATGGTTTGCATTCCAATTAAAAAAATCAGTAAAAGTGCACACTAACGTAAGAGATGCCGATTTTTACAAGTCAACTACCAGTGAAAATAACAATACCTAGCATTTCTCACTGCTTTTTCTGGCAGCTCTTGAGTTTACTGCAGCATTTCTACAATATTCAAATACAGATATAACTCTCTACTAATTAAAAAAAATATATTACCTAGAAAAGCAATACACAATATTCCGAGTTGAGAGTAATATTTCTAAAAGATCACATATTTTCAAGCCTTTACTTCCCAGGTACAGAACTAATTATTGTGAGCATGTCTTTTAACAGTTCTACTGTATTTGATTTGCTTGAAAACGTGCACTGCAGTGCTTCCCAGGTTACTTCACAGAAAACAAAAATAATTAGATTATTCATGTATTTAACTATTTTTACCCAACATTCTCTCCAGTAAGTATGGGCTGTTCAAGGGAAATAATAATCTGTAAATAAAATGAGGCATTAAGCATTTAATTAGCATGACAGAATACAATTAACATTAAGTTACAATCCTTGAGCAAAGTTTCAGGTGTGCTGATAACACCCCTCATGCCTTACACCTGAAACCGTGAATGCAAAACACACTGATGTGAGCAGGTTCTTCCAAGCAGTGGCATTTTCGTGAGGCATAAACAAATGAAACGGAAAGGGATTTGCTGTTCTCGAACAGGTAAAAACACCAGGTTTTCATAGCAGGGTGGGGAGAGCTCGTCCTCAAGCACATTCAACACGTGTGAGCCTCAGCTGAGAGCTCTGCCTGGGGTCAGACGCGGTCCTGCCCTGCAAGGGCCCCGCTCTGTTCTGCCTGATCCCCAGCCTTTGGCCAGGCTGCGTTCCACCGACTGCTCCTTTCAGCCCCTCCTGCAGCATCACTCGGCTCCTCACCTACAGCTCCTTCAGGCACCCTTCCCACTGCTCCCTGCATTACCCATTCCCTCATCCTATCACGCCCATAAGCCTTTGTCAGAGAGAAGAGAAAAAAAAAAAAGTTGTGAAATACACAAGTTTTAAACATTGAACACTTTAGCATTTCAAATCACTGGTTTTAAGAGAGCAGAAATCATTAGACTGCATCTACAGGCTGCATCATCAAACCAGATTCTGTATTTCCCTAACGGAAAACTTCGGCATGGTCACAGAAATTAAAGAGATGTATTTCTTTAACCATCAACTTTCATGCTCGCCGAGTCTCAGAAACATTTCACAGAAGCATTTACATGTTAAATGTACCCCTTAGTAATCTAATGTATTTGAATAAAATTAATATGAGACCTTACTTCCAAACCCATCACTTTAATAAAGCAGTAGGTGTGATGTCATCGAGGTGCCTGACATTGAAATAGGCAGCGGGAGAGGTTGTTACAGAAAGAGAACAAGAGCAAGAAAAAAAGCACATAGTTCGTATTAACGTATCTAGGAATTAAGTGCATCTCTAAAACGTCACCTGTAACATAAAGTGATTTGAAACAAAGCAAATACTGCATTCAAGAATGACGCCCGGTCTGCTCCTGCTTCAGCTCACAGCAACGAGAGCAGGATCAGGCCCCGCACTGCCACAAAATTAAGTCAGTTGTTATTAAAAAATAAAACCCCCGTTCAGTGCTAAGCAGGTCGAACCAGTGACACAAAGCCCGAAGTCACTGAACATTTGCACGCTGCAGGTCGGATATCGTACCCAAAGCTCGCTGAAGCGTCTGTAAAGAAAGTTTGCTGCCACAGAAAGCAGCAGCACGCTGACATGGAAATGTTTCTGGAGACGTCCCTCACCAACTGCTGAAGCAAGGAATGTCATCTCCAAAGTCCCTGCCTTACACCCTGCCCCACGGCACCAGTGTTCCTGCCGAGCCCCGAGAGGGTTTTGTGTTTATTTAGATCATTATCATTTCTAAAGGCAGCAGCCATGAGGTCACAAACCAGGATTATAACCCCAAGTATGCAGGACCCAGCAGGGATCCGGGGGCTCGGCGACCGAAGCCGGGCAGGGCAGGGGCTGCGGCCGCCCCAGAGCTGCGAGTGCGGGAGCGGAGCCGCTCCGGGGGCACCGGGACCCGCAGCCCCCGCCCGGGCACCCGGCTGGCACCGCCCGCGGGAGCGCCGGGGCCGGAGCACAACCGCGGGTTTCAGCGGGACAACAATAACGGAGGCAACTTTTGGGTTTGGGGGCTTTTTTTTAAGGCGTGTTTTCGGGAACTATCGGCTTTCCCGGCTTGGAGAAAAGTTTGGAGACCGGCGCGCGGAGCCGCTCCGCTGCCCGGCGGTCCCGGCCATCGCGGGGCTGATGGAAGCGGGGAAAGTTTCCCATGTCGGCACCGCCGCACCCCAGCCCCGCTCCCCCC
>VWZW01004955.1:3310167-3423411 GCA_013397115.1 Edolisoma coerulescens
ACCTGGGGCGGGGGGCGGGAGGGAGCGAGGGCAGCGCGTCCCTGCGCCCGCAACTCGGGGCAAAGTTTTGGGTGGGGACCCTGGGGCCGCGAGGGGCTCCCGCTCCACGGGATGGGAGAAAGTCCCGTTCCCCGAGCTGTGACGGGATCTCGCGGGGCTCCCCGGGCTGTGATGGGGTCCTGCTCCCCAGGCTGTGATGGGGTCTCGGTCCCCGGACCGGGAGGGGGTCCCGCGGGCGCTCCCCCGCGCTCACAGGGAAGGGAGCGGAGGGGAGGCAGCGCTGGGGCCGTCCCCATCCCTTCCCCAGGGAGTTGGAGCGGTCGCTGCGCCCTAGCACGTTTGTAAGTGGTAAAACACCTGTGCCCCGCCACAGCTGAAGGGAATGGGGAGAGGGGGTGGCGGTGCGAGGCTCCGTTCGGTACATGAGACAAACGCGGACCGGGAACGCACCCAGCGCGGTGGCACCGGCACAGCACAGGGGTGCGGGTCCACGGCCACTGAGTCAGGCCTGAAGCAAGCCGAGCCCCTCCAGAGATGGGTACAAGCAGGACGGAGGGAGGTGTGAGAGACGTGGGAGTTTACGGTCCCTCACACCAGGCAAAGCCCGCTCTCGGGAGCTCTGGCACGCAGTTGCTTGAAATTCCCAGCCTCGATGCGGCATCAGTTGTGGTTTAGCTTCAACGGGCTCGGCCCTCTTCTCCCGCAGCCTCCAGGAGCACCATGTGGTACCTCAGTGCACGAACGTCCTGGGAGCCGGGCACGTCCTGTGCCTCCTCCACCCCGTGCAGGGCGGGTGACACAAGAACTGCCCAGCCTCGTGCGTCCCTTCTCCCTGAACAAGTGGAGCCGAAGCATGATCAGACACCCAGCAGACCCAGGGCACACTGGCTACATCGGTTATTTACTTCTCGCCCTCTCCCCCCGTTCTATCACACCTCTTTTCCCACCCTCTTCCCGTTTTTCCTGTGTTTCAACATCCCTCTTGCCTGCTTGTTGCCACTGGTTTTCATTCTTTATCTTTCCTTCTTTCCTAGTCCTTTAACTTTTTCACTCCCCTCCTTCTTGTTTGGTTGTTTTTAGCTTTCTTCTAAGGCATTCAACAAAGCAAGCAGAAGAGAATAAACAAAACTTTTTCAAGTGGATACCAAGCAAGCAATACCAACAAAGCATTTCACCTATTTCCATGATTCCAGTGCCTGTGTATGCCGTCTTCTCTTTCGTTAGGCTTGCTTATTTAGGCACCTTCTCTGCAAAGTTTAATGTTTTTGCATTATGAGTAATCCCATTTTAGATGAGAGAAGATGACTGTGTGCTTAAGTAAATTGCTATATTTGTGAACATAAATGATCTTAAATTACACTCTGGAGGAACCTCCCCTTCTCCCCATTGATTTTATGCATTCTAAGTAGCCTGGCCACCGGTTTTAGGTCTCTAACCTCACTACTTGAAACCAAGGCAGAATTTTCACATAATGTAGTTTAAATTACTACCATTCAATAAGAATTCTCCTATTTTCTGAACTAGTTCATGCATCTTTTTAGGCGCAAACCTTAGACTGGAAGCTCTGTGGGGCAGGGGCTACTTACTTTGCCAAAGTGTTTGGTACAATCAAGCCCTGAACTCATGTGAGATATTTATATACTGGAAATTATAGAAATAGCAAATAACTGGCTTCAGATAGAAACTTTGGGGCATTAATTTTCTGAACATAATTGCCATTAAGAGATTTACTAAATCAGATTCAGACACTGCCCTTTTAAAGACTTTTTTTTTCCTTTGAGATTAATGCGATAATCAAAATCCACCGTGAGAATTCTTTTTCCTTTTTGACTTTAATGTCTTCCATAAGCTAAACATATTTCTAAATAAGACTGAATTTTCGCAAGGCCAGAGGAAGCCTTGCGCATCAACACCCAGCGAGCTGGAGTGGCATGAAGCAATATAAAATCATAAAGACTGTAGTAAAAGCAGTACCCTTGAGAGGTGACTGTCCATGGAGAGAAGAACTGCTCTGAAACTTAGAAAATTCTCAAGGTTTGAGAATTAATGCCAGGCAGCTGTCCAGTTCAACTAAGCATATACAAATCAACTATAGCCATGAATATTATTATTTCTCCGTAATTTTGTTAAAGACAAGGCAAAATTACTAAAGCCTAACAATCATACAGTAATATCTTGTCAGTTATAAAGTATCCAGATGGTTTATTTGAATGGAGTCCAGCAGTACGTAATCGGAATGTGTACAAACTACTAAACCCCCTATAGCTGAAATAAGTATTTCAGAATATTACTTTAAATGTCAGATTTCATTATTTTTCTTCCTTTTTTACTGGTGTGCAAAACACTCTGTTTTCTCACCCTGGCAGCTATAGAAATATCGGTATATTGTGTATTAATACTATACGAAAATTGGCTGTGTTTGTATGGCAAGATGTCAAGCAAAGGTTCCATTTGTTTGTTTTTGTTTTTATCTTCCTTGCATATGCCCCACTGGAGTGAAACGGGAAAAAGCTCTTCCCTGACGCAGGGGGAGAGAGGAAAGCTCCAGTCAACAGCATTCTGGAAATTACTTACTGCCAGCTGGCATGAACGTGGCTCCAGCTCTCCATGGGATCCAGGGAGAAAATGATGGGTGACACACCTGACGGGGGGGAGACACTGAGAAAAACTAATGACAGCTTCCTAAGTGAAGCAGTAGGGTATTAACTAAAAAGAATAATTTTGTTTAGAGAAGACTGGAAAGCTCAGTAGTGATATTTGTGCTTCATCTCAGTTTCCTGTAGCCAAACATGAGGGAGGACAATAAAAATAGGAATTCCATAGATACCACAATGGGATTTTTTTTTAATATAAGTTTTTTTTTAATGGACTTCATAGAGATATGTCCAATGTGAGTAGATTATAGGAAAAAAATACTACTTTTAAGTAAAGAACTTGGATTGTCCCTAAAATAAGTGGGAGGGAATAAATGTGAACATAGATTTACAAAGGTCAGAGGTAACTTCAGGTCCAAAATGAAGGACAAAAAATAACTGGAAGATGCATTTGCAATGCACCCTAATCATAACGAAATGAAACACCTTTTTTTTTTCTTTATTTCAACCCACCTGGGGTCCGAGTCACAACAACCCTCTCCTTATCCTTAACAATGAAATTTCTCAGGGCCCAATCGAAGGCTGGTAACCTGCCCTAGTGGGCTTTGAGCTTATGTCCTGAGCATGCAAAGCCCTGATGGTGCTAATTCTGAGTAACCGCTTGCAAAGGAAGAAAAAACAATGTTAGCTTTTTGCTGGGTTAATGTTTAATGCCTTGGATTCCTTGAGAAAGAGTACCCACAATTATATTAACAAATGTAGGCCACTGACGTGAGAAAAAGAAGAGACTGAAATTAGTGTGTCATTCTTTGTGCCCACATTTTTCTAGACGCACTCGTACTTGACACTTGTATTCAATTTAGTTCTGACATTTCAGCTGAGTTTTTTTTGAAATTGTGGATTAAAACTTCCCACCTAAACATCAAGGATTTTACATAAAACTGATGAATCTAAATGTCTAAGTATCAATAGAAAAATGATCCCTTCTCTTAGGTGATTAAATGTATTGTATTAATGTGTGCATAACGCAGAATCAATAAATAATGAATTACCACTGATTGTAATTGAATGTTTTCATAATTTTATTGTCAGCCATGATAAATAATCAGTACATTTATACTGCATTAAATTAATTAGTGTGTCATTTCTATTACATACATCAGCAGTGAAGTAATGCAGTGACATCTGTTTCTAATGTTTTAAAGATGTCGTATTCCTTATTAAGTAAAAGGAAGAGTTATTAGAGGTATTTCCTGTGATTGGCAGTTATACTGGTACAGTCAAAGGGATCAAATAAAGGAACTTGCACTCTTGGCAAATGCTGCATTTCAACCCTTAATGGCAGCAAGTAACAATGATTGGAGTGAATTTTGCTTCTTTAGCATTTCAGAAAATCCTGCCCACCTTTCCAGAGAAAGTAAGAGCAGATCCTTTCTCCCTAATACAGTTGGGAAGATTCTAACATGCAAAACAATGAAAGCTCTACAGAAGAACCAGGCATCCACATCCATTTCCGTATCCATTCTTCTGCCTCAGTCCTCTGTATATGCAAAGGAATTCCCTGCTAAGTGCTCATTGAAAAGTCTCAGATTAGGCCTTTTTTGGCTGTGACGTTCTTACGGGGAAGTCTCTGGACTATGGGGCCTGTAATCTTTCTTGGAAGTCACACTAATGTGACATAGCTCAGCATTGTGCTGCTGTTCATTGTTATCGGCAACAGAAATAGCAACTTGAGGAGATGTTGCAAACATGGGAATCAAAAAGTGAAAGAGTAGAACAGGAGGAATAGAATAAATGGAAGGGAACATATAGCAAATACGCACGAATCAAACTGTGCCAGAAGGAGAGCTGGTTTCTAGAAGACTCCAGGTATTATAAATGGGGTGAACACTTGGATGATGTGAATGAAACCCACTGAGCAACAACAGTTACAGAAGACAAAAGAAGTCTGGGGTTCTTGATTAATGCTGTCATATCCAAGACACACATGGTCATCCTTAACTTTTCTGTACCATTTCACCATCTTTAAAAAGAAAATTGGAAAGCCTGACCAGAGTTCAAATAGCTTACCCGACCAGAGTTCTTCATCCACAAAGCAGTTTTTAATTTTAATATTAAATTTTTCATACTAACAATAGGCATCATGATATTTAAACAAAATTAAAACAGTTCAGACTTGTTTTATTCTTTGTAGTGCAAGTTTCACACATTGCTTCTGACTAATCACTGACTACTTTGCACAAATTTGGGAGGGTGGTCTCTGGAACAACCGTGTGCACCCAGCAGTTTGTCCCCATGGCTTGCCCTGGACACAGGGAACTGTGGCTGGTTTGGGAGAGCTGGTGTGGGCAGGACTGCTGGCTGCTCACTGGCAGAGCTGCACACTGTGTGCTCTAACCTCGCTCCAGCCCGGCGTGAGCCGGCGCCTCCAGGCTCCCTCCACGCACTGAGCGTGACTTGTGGCCTCCTCTTGGGACAGCCCTCGACAGACACAGCCCTTGAGATAACTTCTGCAGTTCGCAGAACCTGCCCCAAGCTCCCAGCTCAAGCTTTGCATGAGACATGAAGGATGTGACCATTTACTACAGAGCCTGAGATAACTGAAGTACAAACATACTCTCTCAAACAAGGTCCCATCTACTTTTCCTATTCATCAAAATGTCACTTGTGTTATCACTGCAGAGATGTGACCTGCCATGTTTGGCACTATCACTTTCTGTCTAACAGATGTGTAAATACCTTTTCTGAAAGCCAGCAGTACATTTGTCATACAAAAATGTGAGTGGTACTTTTAAGCTCATTCCAATGAAATCCATGAATACAAGATGCAGTTATTGCTAATGATCCCCCACTTTAATCTGGATTTTGATTGAGGAGAGAGGGCAGCAAAAGGACCAGGACCTCGGTGGAACAAGGCTGTTTTACACAAGATACAATCATCATTAAGGTTCAATATTGTTTGCACCTTTTCTTCTTCAGGAAGAAAAATTAATACTATTAGATGTGCACTGAAGTTAAAACGCACTTCATGGCAAAGCACTGTGGACACAATTCCATGTACTCCAATAGATTCAGTAAGTCATTATACCCAAATGCTCACTGCTATTCCCAGAGGAACAAGATGAACCTCATCTCTCACTCCCCACATTTACAGGTCAGTTAAAGAAAGCAAAAGCTTTCCTGCACTGTCTGTCTGAGCATCTCAGCCCTAATCTGAAGGTACCACCATCTAGTGGGATAAGAAGGTATTTAATTTTCTTTACTTTTTTTTGGTATTTTTAAACATGGACATCACATTCTACTTCAAGTAACAAAAAAAAGTTTGTGGGATTTTCTTTTTTTTAATACATATAAGGCTCCTGTGGCCCTTCCATTAATTCTCATTTCTGTTTTAACTGCAAAGCTCCTTCCAATAAAAATCTTAGGAGTCGTTTCCTTGAAAATAGGTTTTCATAAACAGAATTTTATCAATGAGAAAACAATTTATAGATATCCAGACTCAGTGGAAGTGTAATTGATTTATTGACCAAATATTTTCAGTATTTTATTGAATCTACTTTGTGGAAATCCAATTGGCAGAATTATTAATATTGTGAAAGTAATCATCTTGAGCTCATCTTTAAAACCAATATGTATTTTAGGCAGTAAAGGTCCGTCCTTGCAGTCTTCCGTAGAGCCATTAACTGTACAGCTTTTGGTTGTAAGCAGAGTCTGACCATTAAGTCCCATCTAAAATAAATTCCCAACCTGAATGCAAAGCATTCCTTTTACCTCAGCTCTAAGAGTGACCATTTATTGCACTTTGCCTCTGCTGATATCCTGACTGCTGCCTGCTCTATTTGGTGTTCCTTTTATGCATTTACAGTTGGGCAGGGTAATGGCAGGGATTTTCTGTGGGGGAGGGAGAACCATCAGGGTGAGCAGTGTGTGTTCATTTGTTTGGTTTTTACCACAGAACGTGTGCATCTGCAGCTGTTATCCTAAGATGCCTCCTTGTGTTCAGGTCTCATTGATCTTGTTATAGCATTTCACACACACAGGGATAATTGATTTACATCATTCAGGAGTCCATATCTTTTATAAGCATGAGAGTAAATATTAAGAAATTACCATATTTTAAAATTCTATAAGTACATTGATTTTTTAATATCCAAAACAGGAATCAAATAATAAAGATTTAAATACTTCATTACACAGATAATATTTTAATATTCATAATTTGGGCCTGCTTCTGTTTCCATGGAAGTGAGTGGTATTTTTACCTTGGATACTACCAGACATTTCAGTGTTTTACCATCTTCAAATTATAGAAATCTTATTGACACAAATAGGGATCAATGAGTAGTTTGCATTGTACATCAATTTTATGATACTGTCTTTTCAAACACTACCTTTCTTCTGAAATCCATAAGGTAATATCAATCTGTGCTGCCACACTGAAATCAGTCTGGAGTTCTGAGTAAAAATCAATGGAACTGGTCCAAACTGGTTGAGGTAGTAAATGCCACTTTGACCCTTTGATCCCTGAACCATGTGCCTGGGAAGGTTTGAAGCATTTCACTTAGAATGCAAATTTAAAAATAGGTAAATACTTTCATCTGGGATACTCTCTGCAGCTGATGAAGTCCAGGATGTTCTACCTCACACTCCTTTAGAGGAATAAAAATCCCACCTAATGAGAGGTCTGGGATGTATAAGGAATTAGGAAGACAGTCTAGGGATAATAGAAGACAGGTATAGGGAAGTTCAGGCCAGTGATCTACACAACTGCTGACTCCTGATTTCACACAGACCTTGCAAAAGCCTCTCCTTCAGAATTCTCATCTATTTTTTAACTCCCTGAGGAGTGAGCCCGGTCCTGAGGCCTTCCTGCCACTCTGCCAGCTCTCGGGTCACCCTTTTCACAGCTCTGAAAGAGGATGAAGAAAATATAATGAACCTAATTTTCTTTTTTTTTTTAAATAAAAGAAAGTATTTCATGAAATTAGCTACAGGATACTCCATAGTTCTTTACAGGAAATGGAGGGCAAGGTCTCATTGGGGGCTCATTCTGCTCTTTTTCCCCTGTCACAAAGCCTGATGTGGTGAGGCTGAATCCACAGCAGAACTGAGTCTCTCTGAATCTCAGTCAAAGGAACTCAGAGTGAGATCAGAATCAAATATTTAAGAGCAGGTTTTGTTTTTAACTTGACCAATCTCTGTGTCTCAGTATGTTCTGTGAGCTTTTGGATAAAGTGATAAAATCACATGAAAAAAGAAGTGTCTTTCTTCATCTTCAGGAGACATTATTGACTTCATCTTCCTTTTTTTCTTCTTTTTCTACTTTCACATCAAGGTTGATGTGACAAACACTGATAACCCACAAAAAATATGTAATCTTACATAAACCTGGATTTATACGCTTTAACTTCATTGACTTTCTGATGGAATTACCAGTGACTTGTGGAGGCATAAAGATGATCAGGCCATGAATTGAAAGTACAGGCTGGAACACCTGTGATCATAATTATTTAATGCATAACCATCCTGTAGTTTGAGGTTTTAAAAGTTCTCCTTACCCATATTTATAATCTTAAAACCTGTTAGTACCCTGAGAGACCATGCCTGGTATCTTTCATTAGTATTATGAGTTTTAGAGTATTTTGCATTGAGGAGCACTGTAAACCAAAAGTATTTCTTCAGATTTTTTCTAGAGGGATGTCTTACAATTTGATTCCATTATGATTTTAAATATGACAAGATCTTCCCCATTTTTTCCCCACAAGATCTATGAATACAGAATAAAGCAAGGTTTAATAGAGACTTTGCAATGTAAATATTTTTTCCCTAAAATGTAAATGTACGGTATAGTTTAAATTTAAAAAATTGAACTGTGAGTTCTATTTTAGATAGTGCTTAATTTTATATAATCAATAGAATTTAAGAAAACTGTTGAAAATTAAAAAATGGTTTTACTTAGAGTGATAGAACTTCAGACACCAATTTTCTTTGCTATTATAATAATGAATGTTGATTGAACACACTGTGGTCACTTCAGGGCATGAAATTAGCCAGGAATCCTGGGTTTGCTGATATTTTCCGTTAGGTGAAACTTACTTGAATCTAGCATCTTTCAGTGCAATCCTTTTCCATACAAAATATATGTTAAAAATTCAAGTTCCTGGACATAGTGAGGAAACCAAAGTCTGTCTTTTGGCCAGAAGTTTTCCATAGCTGTGCTGCAGCTCATCAGTTGTCAGTCCTTCTGACAATTCCTCTGCCTAACAGCAGCCACTCAGGAAAATCCTTCCAACAGGCTCTCTCTCAGTCCATCTCTTGGGCAGAGGCATCCCATCTGTGAGTATTTACAGCTCCAAGTGTGTTTTTTAAGGTATCTTTCTGTGTAGTGGCATGAACATGCTTCTATTCATCCCAAGAAAACAGGAAAGAAGACACCATAACTTAATTGAACAAAGACAAGTAAGGCTTCCCATAGAATCCATCTTCCCAATTCCTGTTTAGGGAATTCCTTGTCACACAGGAAGCCATCTGAAAAGAGGCTATCAGGAAACTGCCATCTGCAAGACTGCAGGGAGCAATTGTTTCCACAAGTCACAGTAACCCTGGTCAGAAACAGGATTTTAGCACTTGGCTCACTGGCCCTCATGGAAGAGTAAAGGAACAAAATAAAATGATGTAACACGAAAGGTTAAGTTCTGGAAGATCAAGGCCTGTTTTTCACACAGGCCAGGTATCAGGAATTACAGCTATCACACCAGCAATGATGATCCCTCTGTTGCAAAATGCTTTTCATAGTCATTTCAAAGTCATCAGGGAAATGGGAATTATGAAACTTTTATTTTGCTATGCACAGTATACAGCCTTTGTAGTCTTGATTGGAGATCTCTGGTTTGATGTGATATAAACTCAGTAAAAAGGAAACTGCTTTCACCAACAAATATTGTGGATCTGAACTGTTCATAACTGCCAATACTGATAAACTCACACAATATAGATTTACTAGTTGAACACACACAGTTTACTGTAGCAACATTACCACGGAATACAGAATTAAATCCCAGCTGGATCAGTATCCATAGTACTGACATACAAACAATTATTAGTAACTTTGAAAATCTTTAGGAGCTCAGTGTCTACATACAGCTCCAGTTCATTAATGGAGTTTTGGAATGCCACCCTCATCTGGATGCACTACCACTTCAATTAGTTCACCTACTAATTTATGTGCAACTATCCCAGTCTAACATCCCTTGTCTGGCTCTAAAGGCCAGATTTAGGTAGCACCTCACTATTTACAATCTCTTCCTTAGGAGCATTTCAAAGTGCCATCCCACAGTATTTATGTACCTGTTTTTCTGTACAATTTGATTACATTTTACTGAGGAAAAAAAAAAAAGGACGAATGTAGTACTTCTAGATTTGACTTCTTTTGAAACATTTTTCCACCTTTTAAGAAAATTACAATAGCTTCCATGAAAAGTACAGACTGAAAAAAGCAAATGAAAAACCCCAAGCACTAAAGCACAAAACAGAAAAGAATTGCACTGACATGTGAAATGTGTTAAAAATTCTTCTTTGAATCAGTCATTTAGACATACAAAGATAATGATGATGATTATGATGACAATAATTATAATCAACTAAAATTTAAATTCATCCATTTTCTTCTATGCAAATACCAATTATATTTCTTTTCTTTAAAATGAATGTGACCATTTTAAGTAGTTATTCTTGCAAATCTTCCTAATAATCTGCCTCAACATTGACAACAGCACAGCATTCTTCTGAAGTGGGGGGGAAATTCTGTCTCTTCTGGCTTAATGGAAGGGCCAAAATGAGGGTCTTTACGTAGAATTAATATTCCCAGTGTGAGGAGCTACAGCCTATTCTTTTATTTACTCCATCAAAGAGAGGAGGAAGTGCTGCTCCTTAGGTGCTAAGGAGGTACAAAAAGGGGGAGGGAACACTGTGCTTCCATTAGTTCTGAATCATTTCAGGTAGAGAGCTGAAGTGAAGTATAATGGCTCAAAGTCTCCTTGCTGCCCTTAGAGATTCTGTGGTGCAGAATGCCTGAGAGAGGTGGCTGTAGTTCTAGGAATAACTACTCTGCTCCTGCAGAAGTTACCTTATCAAAGAGCTGTACTGGGAGCATTGCATGGATCTGGGATCTGCTAACGCAACACCTTACCCTGGAAGAGATGATGCAAAGACTAAACAAACAACTTTCTAATGAGTACTGTGCATTATGATTTGTTACATTCAAACCTAAAATTCTCATTCAGACAACAAGATTTGACCTTTTATTGTTTTAATTTTATACATTATCACTCTAAGAACACACACCCTGGAGAACACCCTGTTATCAAGGCAATGGGGCTGAAATTCAGGCTGCAGATATGCTACAATGCTCAGGTGCATTGCCCCCTGAAAACAGATTCAAATGCAACCATCTTATAAAAACATTAAATACTTCAATATAGCTGGCCCACATAGTGTTTACAGTAGGAGCATTCTTTTCCTAGACATATAGTTTAATTAAAGTTTAATAAGTGCAATGTGAATGTCTTCTTTTCTGCAGAAGAAAAGGCAGCATTTAAATGGAGTGTACTATGTTTGGATTAATGAAAAATGGATGTTAAATCCTAAGTGTCCATCCTGAATTCTCAAAAGCATCACGCATACACATGTCTGGCACCAGTTTACAACTTCTGAAAGAAAAACAAGAGCTATTCTCATTTCTGTGAGCAAGCTGAGTATAATCTCATTTCAAATGCCTTAAAAATTTCAGTGCACCACTATATTGCTACTCTCTGGCTTTAAAACCCCAAACACAAAAGTTGCTTGAACTGTAATGTTGGGAGGGAAATGCTCAATAAGGAGGCCTTTCCTATATATGGGTTTAGTAAATTCACTTATTAAAGAGGTGATTACACATACTCCTGGTTTATAAGATGATAGCTTTCTTTTTAGCCACAGCCCTTTCACAACTTAAATTTGTCCCCAAATCACCCTCCTGCAGCTGACAGATATTTCCATATATGCCCTTTCAGGCAAACAGAGGAAACAGAGGAAGAGGGTCTGGCAGCCCCTCCCTGGCTGTGTGTACCCTCAGATAATGTTAAATTTCCACCGCTGCAACAGCAAAGCCCAAACTAAATCTCTGCTCTTACACAGAGCTCCAAGTGGAGCCCTGATTTTCTCAAAGTAAGAATAGTGTTTGCTTTATCATTTTTAATCACCTGCTTCTGTAATTTCCAATGTAGTTGTTCTATTCATTTGATTTTTAGCAGTGTTATCACCAATAGCCTGCTTTATCTGAAAGTCAGTCCCTGGCTGTTACTCACTCCTAACTTTCAGACGTCTCTTGGCTACAGTTTGGTGTTGGAGTCCTTGGTGACACGTGTGTCTTCACAAGAATCCCAGCTGGCAAGAACTCATTTCGGCTGAGGCCTTTATAGTCTTTTGTTTATGGTTTCTCTGGTGAAGTCTAGGCAAAAATACTGCATATGAGACACATCAATTCCTTTACTTTATGGACTACTTTAAACCTTTTTAATTATATGATAATATTTATGGGGAGTTTCCTAAGGGACCTTTATCAGTTTCAGAACTTACAAGTCTTGGTTTATCCTCTCTTTTCATTTCAGCCAGGTGCCATTTATGATTTTCAAGACTGGAGAATGCTGCTGTTTAAACAAATACTCAATAATCTTGCACTTGTCATTCTCCTCAAATAGGGAAACAATTCCAATCTGTGGCTGGTTTATTTTGTTTCATATGCTGTATCATCCATCTCTCAGACTAATTCCTGTTTTTTTCAGTATTTGTATGGGCACATTTTAAAATACATATATATAAATTAAGTGAAATGAAATAACTACTCCTATCTCCTGGTTAAGACAATACACGTTTCACCCTCAGCTATAATTATGGTTTGTTAATCAAACAGAAAAGACCAGGGTGTAGAGGCTGAACTTTGCATGGTAGAGCTTGTGCTGACTGTAATGAAGTAGGAATATGCACTAATGGCTGAAGGATCTGTATTCATAAACTGGCAACAAGTCAAAAGAGATGAATAAAAGAAATGCAATATATAACAGAACGGGAATATTTCCAGAGAAAAGAGATTAATTTCTTACATAAGCTACACTCTCCAGATGTGCTGGAAAAGGTACAGTTTTCCTAAACTCAAGGAACACAAGTCTGAAAACCTTACTATGCAATAAAAGTGCTTAGAGTAATATTGCAAATGAAGTAAGGCAGTAAGTGAATGTCATTAGACACACTTGTCCATCTTTACTTCAGCCTCCTTAAATCTTAATAAATCATAATCCTAATGAATCTCGGTTTATTACATAACTTTATATAGCAGTTTTACATATCTAATCTGTTTCTTTCCTCTGTGTTTACTGACACTTTCTGAAGTACCATAATTGACCAAGACTTTTAGATGCTGGAATATACAAACAGTGGAACTGCCGGGACAGAAATCATTAAACTGTGCTTTGTAGCGTCCTGGATTTTGAACCAACCTGAATTTTGGGGCTACTGCAAGGACTTTCTCCTTCTTCCTGGACACCTGTAGTTTTAGGAAACCCATAAAACTCACGGGTAATTCTTAACATAGCTGTAGTGGAACCTGCTTTCTGTACTCTGCCAGGTACACTGGGCAGAGCAGCCTGATCAAAGCTATGATCCTGGGTTTTTTTCTCCTCTGTGCTCATTTTGTACAAGAAAATTTTGACTGCCATGAGAGACCTAAAAAATTTTTGCACAATGTCATTAATTAAAGATTGAAAAAAGAGACTCTTTGCCTTGCATGGTTACAGAAGTCAAGTGACATGTAATTCTCTTTCCAGTCTCTCTAAGCAATCCTATAATTTACACACATCATAGTAATCAGAAGGGCAACTTCAAAATGAGTTTCAGTGCTCCTCAGGTAGAGAATGTGGATTTAATTATTCAGAGTTTTTAAAATATATTCAGGTCACTGATCTACCAAGGCCTGTATCACAGGAATATTCATCCATCCATGGGTCCCGAGTGACTGCATCTGACTGAGAATTTGCAGTTTAGGGTCTAATGCCACTAATATCACACAAGTTTTATGGGCATGATTGGGACTGACCACTGCAAGCTGGGATAGGAAGAAAAACTCAGCTAGTGGTAAAAAAGAGGAAGTTGGAATAAAGGTTGTCTGAGAGTTTAGAATAAATTTGGAAACAAATAATTTTGTCCCAAACATGCCTGGCTGTGGCGAGGCCGTTCCTGTGGTTAATCAACAATCAGGGTGGTGCATGTGTGAGTGGGTGCCAGTTGTGGAACTGCAAACTCCAGAGGAAAACCACGCACAACTGCAGCCACACACAAACATTGCCTTGCTGCCTGAACTAATGAGCCGTTTAGCTGGGATAAATCAGGTTATTCACTGGATGTTTCAAGCAGCTAATAGGCCCGATCCTGCTGCTGATCCTTTTTCAAACTGGTACTCAAGGAGAATTAAATTCTGTATCCATTGAGGGAATAATAGAATGAATAATGAGATTTCACACGTGAGATCACTGCAGGATAAAGAGACTACATAACACAAAAAAATTAAAATTCACCATAGTGAATATGAAGCATTTTGCTGTTTGTTTTTGGAGGAAGGAACATTTGATCAAATGGTGAGAGACCAGATTTTGAGATAACTAGAAACCCCATAATTCTAATGCTGATTCCTCCTGATTTTCTTTTGGGCTTCAGTGTTCCTACCTGGGAAAATAAAAACACTTCCAGGGCTTATGAGATTTTGCTCAGATTACTGTACTTCTGAAAAGCTTTTTGATAGAGTTAGATACTAACGACACAGACTTCAAAGTAACAACGGTAGTTCTATGGACATGTGAAAATCCCAAATAAAAGTTATAAAGTAAACCACCATGTTTTTATGAGAGATGTTTAGGTTGAAATCAAAGTTGGAAAAGCTGCTCACAGAAAAAGTATTTAGAACTGCTAAAAGTGGGATCATAAAACTGATCTTTGTGTGTCTTTCTGAACTGCTATTGCTAAGAATTCTGTATAAATCCTCTGCAATATGTAGGATTATATATGTAGGAATTACTTCATAAAACATAGGGAAAAATTATTTAATCCAAATGTTTAAAAAAATTACATTCAGTTTTTCAGCATGCATTTTGGAATGCATTTTGGCAATCCTAATTGGTGAAACCTAATTTAACAAAATATAGGGAAATTCAGTAATCAGGGCACAGGATGTGCAGTTTAATTACGTTGGTGTGCATTTCTATTTGTTTCTAATGTAGAGGATCTATTGGTAAAATGAATGCCCATTTTGTGGTCTGTTATGCAGAAAATGTTTAATCCAGTGTTTGATTTACTCTGTTAAATCTTCTTTATTGAATGTGCTTATTCATCCATGCAGAATTGGGTATGCTGCTTTCTGTTAATATGACATTGCAATTAAATAGCTAAAGAGAAAAACATGGCAAGACATTTTCTCAAGGTCCATGAAATTCTCATAAAAATTATTCATACTTACATATTTCACTTCTACATTTGCTGATACTGAAACTGCAAACTACAGAGAAATATTTTGGTGTCGTGTGGGACTGACAAACCTTGCAGTTAAAGATCCTGAATAATCATTTTTGTCAAATAAATAGTACTAAGGAGGATTTCTGGTCCAGTGGATAATGACTGTCATCACAAAATAGGATTGCACTGATTGCATCTTATGAATGAAGCTAACAGGAACTCACAGCACCAAACAACAGCATTTTGTGGTGGGATAAATACTTAAGCACTTGAGAAACAGTAAGACATTGACAGTGAAATAGCTCTGCTCCAGTGCAGTCCTAGAATTATATTCAACAGTAACAAAAGCGTTTCGTGATGATGTTATACTTTCCTGAGTGTGCCTTCCCTCAGTAGGAAAAGGATGTGCAAGGGGAGTTTGTCTTATCTCATCTAACCAGTATAGTGATGCTTTGTTCCTCAGCACAAGACATTTAGGTCAGGGATGATCCAGCATTGTGAGAATTCTGGAGCTATAATTCTTTTACAAGTGAAAAAGTAGAAATGACAGCTCCATCCATGGAATTGCATGGGAGCTGCAGAATGGAAGTTTTCATCAAAATCTCTATGGGACACTTGGAAACATAAGGAACATAAGATGCGATCTTACCCCTTTTCTATCTGAATTCAGAACTCCTAATTTTCTCTGTTACATAATTATCAGCGCAGTAATCAAGTGCTGATGTTTAAATCTCTATTTTTTGTTCTGGCATTGTTGGATGTGTCCTGCCAGACTGTTTTCTATGCTGCACTCTGCTCCAGCACGTCTGGCAGTACCACAGGGGTAACGTGGCCTCTGGTTTCCATTAGTCACTTTTTACTATTTTCACTATTCTTTTGCTATGTGAACAAGGAGCTTGTAATAAGGCGTTAACAGGCTGCTAGCTGGTTTATTGTTATTATTGATTTAAGGTGCTAAGACTTTAATATAATCATACACAATGAATAATATTAAGAGATTAGTTTAAAGCCATATAAGCCATTAAATGCAAAATAAAACGAAAAACTTTCCAGAAATTTCTAGCATATTCTGGCACAGGTGTTCTGTGCTGGGTTATTTTGCCTACATTGCTGTATCTGGCTTTTTCAAATCTGTGGTTTCAGTCCTGCTGTTCTTAGACTGGTGTTCTGCGAGGGGCTACTCTGAACCAGGAGATTCTGGATTTTATCCCTGATTCCACCTTCTTTTCTTTGTAGGGCGAAGGAAGAGGCTGAGCAAGACGAAAGTGTGGCTTTGGGCTTCAGAGGGAAGGAAAGAGTTAATTAATGAGTTGAGAAAAATAGAGAGGGTTTTGCATGCAGAGGACATAGTACAGTAAAACATGTATCTGTTAATTAACAAGAAAGGACATAAGATTAATGATTGATACACTTTCTAACTAACACACTAATAACTTTCTTTTAAAATCTGTGATCAACGTGGTGGCTAAAGGAAAAAATATTGCAATTGCGGGTAAGGAAACCTTTTGAAATAATGATGGAAGTATTTTTTGGATATATTAATGAGGAGTAGTGAGCAACGAGATTGAAGAAACAATAGAAATTGTTTTGGAAACAGTGAATATGCAGGGGAAATAACAAAAGTGAAATTCATGTTTCTGAGGAAATGGTCCTCCAAGGAACTTCAGTGGACTTCAGAGAACCACAGGATGGTCTGCATTGGAAGGGACCTTAAAGCCCATCCAGTGCCACCCCCTGCCATGGCAGGGACACCTTCCACTGTCCCAGGCTGCTCCAAGCCCCGTCCAGCCTGGCCTCGGACACTTCCAGGGAAGGGGCAGCCACAGCTTCTCTGGGCCCGCTGTGCCAGGGCCTCCCCACCCTCACAGGGAAGAATTTTAGCATTTCTTCCTCAAATCGATCCTTAAGTCACACAAAAACACGCGTGCTTGCATTGAAGCCATTTACGTTCGGCTCAGTAGGCGGAATGTCGCCATGTAACTGTATTTAAGAAGCTTACTAATGGATATAGGTGCTTGTATATTGATGTATGTTCCCTGCTGCATCCCGCAGCATTCCTGCACGGCAGGTAAGGGCTCGTTCTGTGGATGAGCAGGACAGCAGAGGCGTGAAGGATGGTGAAGCCGAGGAGCTGGCAGGTTGCAGGGGAACGGACCGGAGACAGCCCCAGGCTCTCCGCCAGCTCCCGGACGGCTCCGCTCCCTCAGGCGGGGCCGCCCCTCCCGCGCGCCGCCGGAACCCGCACAGCCGCTCCCGCCCTTTCCGCCGGCGGCGCGCGCGTGACGGCGCCTCCCAAGATGGCGGACAACCTCCCCACAGAGTTCGATGTGGTGGTGGTGGGCACCGGTACGGGGCGGGCTGGGCACGGGGGGCAGCGCCGGACCCTGGCAGGGGCCGCAGCTCGAAGGGGCGGCGGGGGGACGCCCGGCTGAGGGGTGGCAGCGGCGTCTGGGGAGGGCGGGCAGGGTGTGCGAGTGGCTGCTGAGGCACCTGCGGGGACACTTGCGGGGACGTCTCCGTGACACCAGTGGGGACATCTCCCCCCCGGCGTCCCGGCCACTCGCAGCCCGCTGTAGGGCTGCTGCTCACACTTAAATAGCCAGATTTGCTAGAAATGGAGTTGTCGCGGAGGGCCGTGTGGGGCTGGCCCTGGGAGGGTTTTGCCAGGACCCCCGGCCCTGTGACCTCCCGGCCCCGCGCCTGAGATCGGGGGCTCCTTTGGTGCCTCAGAAAGCCTTGTCTGACTGCTCTGCCTCCCTTGTTATTGCCAGTCCTTATTCCCGAAATACCACCCTGCTGGTCAGGTTTGCTTTTGTGCGCAGAAAATAGCCCTGAAGAGCTGAACTTCTATCTCGTTGCAGTTTATGTCCTATAGGCTGATAATATATTTTTTATCATGTCCTGCAATCCAAGTAGTTTTAAATCTTCAAGGTCGTTTTTCTAATCTCTATGCTTGCTTATAAATAACACAAAACTTTTTGAGTCTTTCTCATTAAAGCACATTTCTCTGTGTATGAATGATTGCATATACCTGATACGTAATTCTAATCTTTCTGCACTTTCTGTGTCCTGTACAAGTTCATCCTGTTCAAGTGAATAATGACGGAGAGCTGGAGTGTCTCTCTGTAACTTACCAGAATGTAACTACAAGAGAAATTTTTAGATACTCCTTCAGGACTAAGATTCTTGCTGTTTGTGTGTCAAAATAATCTTGAAGTATTGAAATAGATTTCTGTTTGTAGAACCCAGTGGCAGTGACCCGGTTCAGATTGGTCTTGGTGAGCCCCCCACATTAAATTCAGCATTGAGCTCTAGTCTTAAAATGCATCACTGCTAATAGGTCCAAAATTTACAGTCAGATTTTATTTGCCTTTGTAAAGAGCTCAGGGCGTTGTTTGGAGCACAAATGGGAAGACACTGGTAAATGTTACTGTTTTCCCTGTGAAATTAGTAACTGTTTTTGGAGTTCACTAATCTGTCAAATTGTGCCCATGGGATTTAAGAGTTCTAGCAATTTGGAATAGAATGAATGAGTTTCTTAATGAAATTGCTGATTTCAGTGTTCAGCAAAAGAAACCAATTGCCATACAGTGTATGTATAATTGCTGAAAAGATTTCTGATTTATATCTGGAGTTTCTGAGTAATTATAAAAGACATATTGCCCCCACTGTTGAACAAAACTCTGCTAAAAATGCAAAATTTAAGTTCTTGAGCAGATTAAGAGATCCCTTCTGTGTCTTAACACTGTTCTGTGGAGTGGTATGTAATAATGAATCTGACATTTTCATATGTGCTCAGATTTGAGAACATTTTGAGTGTGTGAGAAGGTTGGTTAATAATGAACAGCTGAAGTATCAAACTGTAAGGCTGAAATATTAAACATTGCATAACTTCAGTCATTTCTGGAGATGATCCATTCTTTACTGCCATGAGGCAAATAGTGTTCATGCAGACAATGTAGAAACTCAGAGGTTTATGAAAAATGATATTAATGTTAAGCTATGTAGCTATGTACACTAAGGGAACCAGAACTACCTGTGCCTTAGAGAGCAGGTCATGTGCAGCCATCAAAGCCAATCTTCCCTGCTTTGGAGTGAGGTGTGATATCGGAGCTTTGATATTGCGGGAGGGAGATTCTTTGAGCTAAATTCCCTGAAATATTGCTGTATCTGGGGGTGTTGATTTATATTCACGGATGCCTTTTTGCCCGCCTGTAGAGAGTACTGCTGTAACTAATTCCAAGAATCTCAGAATTCTGCACTTCAGGAATTATTTTGTCTTTTCTTTGCATTCCTTTTTACTGAGAACATACATAAGTGGTGATTAACACTGGTGACTGACTGGGCTTTTTTAATGTGTATTAAATTTCTTAGTATGGAAGATTGTTCAGAGTAGAACTTTCATCTGTCTTCCCTTTGGGAAGTGACTCCTGAGGGAATATTTTAGCCTAGTCTTCAACCCTCTGGTTTCTAATGCTGTCACCAGTGCCTGAGCATACCTATGAATATCTTAATTGTCATACCATAATAACTAGAATGTTTGTGTTTAATGGTATTGTTAATGCATAGTAGTAATTGCATTAATTTCTGCATGTGTGGCCTTTTCCTGGTTTTATAACTTGTGCATCTATTAAATTTAGTAATTGAGTGGTAACATAAGATTTGGATTTGTTTTTATTTCAGGCTCATTTAACTGTTTCCCTGTATTAAGCTTAGTGCAAATGGAACCTCAACTAAATTTTAGTCATCAGTGCTTCAGTTAATATGTAGGTTCAATTAATTCATTAATATTGCTATGGGAAGAGGAAATTCTCTTTTTCAAGAAACTCCTTTTCCTTAACTCAAATTAGATATTTTCTTGCATGAGCAAGGTGGATGTGGGTACAAAAATACTTGTATTGGTGGGCACAGCAGCTTGAAGTTTCGCTATCATGGAATTTACATCCATAGTGCTAAGGAAAACCAGATTATCCCATGACATAAAACTCATGGGCATATCTTGGGGTTTTTGATGGCAAACACAATATGAGAACTAGAGCAGTTATGACAGTGTTCTTTTGCTCTATTCCCTTTTTTGTTGGTGCATTGAAGGCACTCTCCCCTCCCTGTCTCCTCCAGACTCTCATATCCCTGCTTTCCTGCTTTTTGAACACACTGCTGTGCTCAAGTTACCCGCTAACCAGGCAGGAGTGGGTTTATTAGATGGTTCTTGGCCAAAGCAGATGCTATTCAGGATCATCAGTCCTCAGAGCCAGTCTGCTGTTTGGGAAGGTCTCTTCTTCGTGAAGTGATCCGTGGTGATTTTTGTTGGTCTAAAAGCCTGTGGGATCTGGGTTTGGAGGGCTGATGCAAGTGCTTGCCCAAGGAATTCAAGGTTGGCTTTAGTCATTCATTTAAGGGAGTTCCTTATTGATAAGCTTTTGTGGGGTCACTTTTAAATGAGTTCAGGCATTAAATGTGGTGCAGTGATAGCCAGAGGGCCCATGAGGAGTTCTTTGGTAAATATTCCAAAAAACAGGTGTCTGTCTGAGAGCGATGCTCAGAACTGGGAGTCAGTGGCAGAGCTTCTGTCTTCAGGCAGTTGTCAAATAGGAAAATTCATAGGCAAAACATTCAGCAGTGTTGAATTAGGGCAGAAACCCCTGTAAGTGCCAAGATCTGCAACTTTGTGGCTGTGCAGAGTGGTGTGGATACAGGTGCAGGGTCGTGTTTACCTTGGAATTTCTTCAGTTTAACTGGATTGTATTCAGTCTTGACTTCTTGTCTCTGACACTCCCCAAGACCTGCGTTAACTGCTGGGAAAGTTGTAAAGGATATGGCTCTTTAAAAGGTGTTGTATTCACAAGTTTGCCAGTAATTCTAATTTTTTTCTAAAAAGGAGTTATTCTTTATAAAAGCAGTCACAGTAAATATTCTAGTTCTATTCAATTTTCTTTCCATTCTGGTTTTCAGTGGTTATAAATAACACATGAAATGACTTTCAAGGTAGAAAGCAGGAATCCATTTTGAAATATTCTATAAAATAAAGAGTGATTTATGGTTTCATATGATTTTGGCTGAAAGCACTCGGGCTTTGCCAGGTCATCAAAGTCCTGTCAGGAGAATCTATTATTTATTGTTCGATATGCTGGGAGTGGTGTAAATACTTTATGTTTATCTTATGTAAGTGTAGTGTGTTAGGAAAAATCACTTCCAGATACTAACAGAATTTTTAAAATACACCTTGAAAAATGAACCCGAACATTACAGGTGTGAATTTTAAAGTTAACACTGAAGATTGATTTAAAAAAAATAATAATTCCTAATGGTTTTATTGTTGCAGGATATTTTTAGACTGTGCTGAAAATGTTTTCTACTACATCTTTTGGGCTGATATTTTGGTTGCATTACCTTATATAACTGCAACAGTCTTCAGTTTATATCAGCAGCTATTTAGAGTTGATGAAAGCTCCATGGAAAACCAGCTGAAGATGGATATTTTTTGACGTCAGTGGTCATTGTGGACTAACACAGTGGCACTGACTTGTAATGTTGATGTCTGGAAGGAGGAAATAGACCCATGTTTTTATAATCATTTGTAGATAAGTCGTTGCCTGTCCATGTGAATGCCAAACAAAATGAACACTGACTCACAGTCCTGTCCTGTGTCCTCTGTGTGTGTCCCCCTTTCATTTTTTCAGTATTCTCCAAATGTAAATGTACCTTTATCTTCTTTACTGTTTTTTTTTTAACCTGACTAAAATTGAGGGGTTGTGTCCTGGCCCGGCTTCCAGTCTGGATTTTGGGGTGTAGCAGAGGTGCTGTGATAGCTGCCTGGGAGGTTTAGGCTCCCACTGGTACCTCAGACAGTTTTCTTTCCCAGATACTGTGCAATGTCCCTGGCTGCTCTTGTGAGCAAACTCATTGTTCTGTGAACCCTTTGTTGTCCTTCTCAGCCTGTTTGTGTTCTGCAGGTTTTCCAGATTATATTGCTGATCTTACAAAATCAGAGCCTGTAGGACCCCTGTGACCCTACTGTGAAAAATACAGAGTAGGTCATCTGCATATCAAGGTGAAAAACTCCTTTAGAAAAAGGCTTAGCAAGGTACTTTGGAATTGTACTCTGATTGAGGAACAGTTGAAATGCCAGGTTTGTGTATCCCAGTAGGAAATGTGGTTCCGCTGGCTGGAGAATGGCCATAGAGCTGGGGGTTCAGGCCTCCTGCAGGAGCTGCTCTCTGGGGCTGTGCCAGAGCACCCTGTGAGAGAGAGCCTGTGGTGGTACCCAGGGATCTGCCTGGAACTGCTAGTGCAGGAGAAGAAACTTCCTGAATATCCTTTCATGAAATGTTTTAAAATGTATAAGAAGCAAGGAGAGCAAACTCTCTTCCCATGGAAGCAGAAAAGGAATGAAAGTATTAGCAGACTCGAGTGAAAATAAAACTGAGTATGTGTCTTGCTATACAGATCTTTTAATGCGTGTGGTTTGCTTTATCTGCTGCTGTTGCTTTAAACCAAAGATTAGACTCAGCTGTAGTTTGTGCTAGAGAACACTTCTCAGAGAACACTGCTTGGTGTGAGTATAATTTTTAGTAAGAAGTTAAATTTTTATTTCAAGCCTGTGTGCTTGTGTTCCTTTTCTAAATAATGTTGATTTACACCAGTTGTGAGATTCCATGGTCTTCATTGCCAGGTTCCTCTGATGAGACACAGATAACTGTGCAATTACAGTGTAGGAGAAGAAACTTTGAACTTGTGACTTCTTTCTTGACCAGTTACATATTCTTACTTTTCTTAGTGGATTGGCATTTCTATGCCATACCCTGTAGTGCAGGTTCTGATACTGCTCTGCAATATGAGCATATATTAAAATGAATCCATTTTAATCATCTTTAACTTAAAAGATTATATACAAGAAGTATTTTAATTTGCAATTAAATTATGAAATGCTTTTAAAGTTTCACATATACCAAAAACACACCATGAGTGTTTTGTAGTGAGCTCCTCCAGAGTCAGCTGCTCTTCTCTACTTAGAAGTTCAGGTACAAACAAAATTTATTGCAGCTGGTCAACTGTCTGACTCCAGAAGATTGTTTTGAAATTGTCTGTGTCCCAACATTTTTAATATATTTCCCTTCAACATTTTATATTATGAAAAAGCCACTTGTGATTTATTTAGTAGATAGAGTGAAGCAAATTAAACATTTAAGCCTTTTCAAGATGAATCTTGTGTAATTCAGTAAAAACTTATCAGCTGAATGGCTGCAAAACAGTTTGCAGTGAACAGCTCAGGAACCAAGATGCTCCCAGAGATAGGAAGCTGTTTAGTTTAGAAATTGCTCGGGGCAGTGTCTGTGTGTCCTTTTCAAGTCACTGCAAGAGGCAGTGCAGCACTAGAGCAGCAAGTACAGCTGCTAAGCAGGAGACACCATGTGTAGGCCTAAAATTAATTTTTGATCACACAGAGGTGAATTATAACTTTTCATTATGTTGTAAGACTTTAGAAATTAATTGGCTTTTAAAACTGAAGAAAAAAAGTTTTCCACCTTAGCAGCTATCTCAAACTTTAATTTTGTTGTATTGAAACTAAAAATAGAATTGGTTTTTTGATAAGTAAATAATGTGTAGCTAATTCTCTATTTCTTTTTTACTTCGAAAACACTATTCTTGAAAATGAGAGTGTGGCTGATTTTGTTTCATAGGGAAGCTCCAAAAATTCATGTAATGGAGATGATCCTGGTCAGAGGTTACTGGAAACAACCAGATGCAGGCTTCAAGGTCAGCTTGCAGCAGCCACCTCTGTAAGATTTATTGAGATTAATCTGCCTGTTATGTATCCAAGAAGGCTGGGATGGAGACAGTGCTCCGCCAGTGGCAGTGAGAGCGAGTGCTGTCAGAGGGGGCTGTGCAGATAAACTGCATTTTTCACCACAGGACTGTCCTGAACCCCGTGTTCGCTGCCTGCCGGGTACCTCCTTCTGTCTGCAGCTGGTTCTGAGGCAGCCCTCGAGTCTCTCTCAGCACTTTCCAGGGCGTTGTACAGAAAAGTTGGTACAAACCTCAGTTTCTACTGAGTGCTGAAGTGGGCATGCCACCATGTTTGTTAGTTTAATTAGAGCCTAATTACTGTTACAATTTAGTCTGCTTGCCACTTTGTTTGTTTCTTTCCAAGGGGAGCCAAGCAGGAGGACGAGTGTGCAGTCAGCATTGTTCCTGGAGCAGCACTAGAAAGACTCATGAGTTGGTTCACTTTGACTTTGCAAAGTGTTCCAGTGAGGCAGTGAATGCATTGCCTGCTGAATGGGTGGGTGGCAAGTACCACCTATGAAATTCTACCTGGAAGAATATGTTAGCAATGCAGAGATCACTAATGAGTAAAATTGCTAATTTTGTGCTTATTTTTATATCTGTGTGCAGATGGAATGTCCTACCTCACTGAAACTTAAATTAATGTTTTCTTGAGA
The DNA here is from genome assembly GCA_013397115.1 of Edolisoma coerulescens. NCBI lineage: Eukaryota > Metazoa > Chordata > Aves > Passeriformes > Campephagidae > Edolisoma > Edolisoma coerulescens. Next base: position 3,334,742 of record VWZW01004955.1, read on the forward strand.
AGGCCAGAGAGGCCGATTTAATACTGCATTTGATAAATGGAGGGTTAGTAAGTGGAGAAAGAAGGCAGTGGCTTTAGGGAATGATGGTAGAGATTCCAGCTGGTACTAACCAGTCCTCCTTCATGAAGGAAAACTCTTTGTCCTTGTTTTTCTTGGTAGGAGAAATGAGGTGCAGAACAATTTAACATAATGCAAATATTTCACATGTAAACATTCTAAGGGGAGAATATGAAAGGGCCAGGAAGCACAGAAAATGTTTGTATTTCTTGGTAACAAGCTCTGCTATTTCTGAATTGTTTCTGCCTCAAACACAAAGAACTTCTGAGTCAGCACATTAAATTGATACAAGAATTGTATGGATTCCTAATTCTTCCTCATAAATCCCTTTTAGGCTGCCAGATGTTTATGTATAACACACTGAAGTCTGGATCTGTTGCTGTTTCCTTGTGGTTGGATTATGCAATTCCTATTCAGACTTAGTATTTTCTGCTAATACCATTGCAAATCTAAAAATTGTTTGGATTTGGAACCTTACTTGAGAAGATGTTCTTTTGTAGTAGCCCTTTTCAGATATTTCAGATGCAGTAAAATGGGAGCTGTCTTTCATAATAACTAATATGTGTAATAACTTAGTAGGAAAACATTGGTTACTGTTAATTGTACTAGAGGGCAATGATGATTCAGTAATTTGATTGCTGAGTTGGATAGTACAGTCTTAGAATTTTTTAACAATACTCTAAAAGGAGATGTTGATTTTTGTTTCAGTCTTGGTGTTCTTGGTGATCTACATTACTGGATCCGGATCATTACTCAACTGTCTGTTCGAAGACATTAAACATCAGGAGTGATCCATGTCCTTAATCCTTTGAGCTGGCCAAACCAGCAGCTGAGCGATCCCCAAGAGGGATGAGTGGCAGGGAGTGTCAGAATGATCCTTCATGAGGAAAACAGTCTAGAGATATCCAGCTTTATTTACTCATTAGGCATAGGGGAAACTTCAGAATCCAGAGTCTGCCCTGCCCTGTAGTGAGGATCCAAAGACCTTTCAAAATCTGAATATAATCCATTTCAGGGTTTTTGACAAATCAAAGTTCAGAACAGAAAGTTGTTTCCAAATAGCAACAGTTTCTAAAAATACATATTTCTCTGTTACTGAATCATCTGAAGGGGACCTATTTTGCACAGCTCTGAGCATCCTGTGGGAGACATTTCAGCTTCCCATGCTATCATTTCATAAATTGCCATTTCTGTAAGCAGGCTTTTCAAGTTAGTTTTTTCCCAGATAGAGAAGGACAATGTTAAGTATATTGTAATTGTCCAGAACCCTCTTTCTTGGAAAAGGCTTTTGTTCAGTAACCACCGTGCAATGCAGGTCACATGTAGGAGTAACTCACATCTGACAAAGCTGCCTCTTTTCCCTGTGCCCTTGTTTCTCTTGGAGAACTCAGAAACTGGTGCCATGGAACAGTCTTATTTCTTGGGTTTCCTGAGGTATTGTCAGCCAAGAGCAAAGGGTGTCCTGCTCCGTCGGGTTGTCCGGAGCCCCTCCGGAAGCCGGGATGCACAGGCCTCGCCTTGCGGCCGCGTTCCCACTCTTGCCAGTGGGTGTGTGGGGGGCCACGGTGTCTTAGAAGCACAGAGTTGGTGAAGAAAATTGATGCCAGCTTTCAAGAGCAAGGAAGCTAATTCAGGGAACAATTTCATCCAAGGTTAATGGAAGAACAGACCTCCAACACAGTATCAATTGGATCAAGCTTAAAGCAATCAGTTATGCCCTGGTAGCTATAACTCGGCCCAGGTCAGCCAGGCAGCACTGGTGATGTTTTACAACACTTTCTCAGTGGCTTTTATCAATAAGGAGGGAGAAACAAGTTTCTCAATTCCATTTCTAGAGTAATACTCTCTGTTCCCCAATGAGGGAAAGAAAAGCTTTTTTGGGAACTGCAAACAAAGAGTAGTTGTAGATTCTATTCCAGATAGTTTATAGAGGGAGCGAAATGAACTGTATATATAAACACGGGGGGACAGCTGAGTGCGGAGCTTTCACATAATGACTGTGTGCAGCCAGGATCTCGTGTCAGTCCTCAAGTGTGTGCTGCACTTACATATTTTCTCTTTGTCTCCTTGGTCCCAGTGGTCAGTGTTTTGAGGTCTTGCTTCCAAAAATTCAACTCGAAAGACTTTTGGCCTTTCTAGGCTGTGAAACAAATGTCCCAAGAACTGCTGCAACTGTTCATCCCTCCTACCCCTGGAGGTTAATTCTGTGTTAAACCTTCACTTGCTGTGGAAAGTCAGCAATGCAAAACTATTTTCATTTTTCTGCTTCATCAGTTCAGGAAAGGATTTTATTTTTTAAATCCATCCAAAAAGTGGTCATTAAAACCCGAAAATTTGCAGGGAAGTTGTAGCTATTTTCCTGGAAAATTTGTCATGCCTGTCTTAGACCTCCGTCCATGTTTTAATACAAACATTTGTACTTTTGGACATCACCATGGAACTGCTGTCCCAAAAACTGACCATTTATTTGATTTGGAAGGAGGTCAGGAGTGGCAGAAGATAAGGGCAGAGGTCACATCTCTTTATTTTGGTGATTGTGTTGGCTTTTGCTGGTTTAAAGAGTTGGTGAGACAGGTCTGGTGTGCCCAGCTCCCAGGGGGTGTCTTCTAAACTGCAAGGTTTTATTTGTTGGCGAAGGCACTGTTCCCTCTAAGGAATAGACAGCACAGGCCTGGAATTCTGCTGGAGATGATGTTTGTCATGAAGTGAGCCAGAGTAGATTGTGCCCTTCCACAGCTGCTTTTTCCCCTTCCAGTTTTGTCTCTCTGCAGTTAGACCAGTGCAGCTGCTTCTGGTGCTGCTGTAAATCAGATCCTTTCACTTTCTTTAATCTCATCCCTTAATTGAATACATGGCCTAAGTGTCTCCTAATACCAGTCTCTAGAATTTTAATTGCTGTTACTGAATTACGTGCTTAAAGAGCCAACAGATCATTTAAAAAGAGAGTTGAGAGAAGTTAGTGGCACAGAGCTTCTTAGCTAGTGAGCTGCCCTGCTTTTCTGAAACTGCTCCAGAATCCAAGGCATCTGACTGGGCATGTGAAATCTGGTGAGTGGGAGCAGACATTACAGAACAGCCCCATTTATTTATTTATTGAACTTCAATCAGAATTCTGTGCCATTCCAAGCATGTATTGCTGGTAGAGATATCACCAGCCTTTTGGTGTGCTTTTTGCTACATATTTTTTCTAAATATAGTGAAAACATACTGATTTGATAGAGTGTAATTGCATAACGTGGGAGATTTTGATAGGGATACCACTCTAAGGACAATCACAGTCTTTATGTCAGACACTTTGAAGTGAACAGAAATACACAAAAATGCCCTCAGGTAATAACCATCTGCATTACCAGGGATGTGGTTACAGTGCACCCCACTAAGCTTTGGGTGTCATTGTGCTGGCAATTACTCAATCTGGTTATGATAGCAGGGTATGGAGAGAAGACACTGGTGCCAAGCTTTAACTCAGTAGTGTTTGCAAGTGGTATGTGCAGCACAGTTGTTAAAAAAAAAGAATTTGCATTCAAGAGGGTCAGCAAAATGTTACAGAGCACAAAATAGTATTCACTACTTCAGTAGCATGAGATTGTTAAAAATTTCAGTGACTCACATTGTAAAATTTCTTTTGTTTGAGTTGCCTGCTTCTGACCAAGTTTTACCATTATTGCAATTTTTAATATATCACAGCATGCTAAGTTCTAAAAACTGCACGTGTCATTTCAGGTTTGCCTGAGTCCATTATTGCAGCAGCATGTGCCAGAAGTGGCCAGAGAGTTCTTCATGTGGATTCGTAAGTTACTCCAGTAATTTCCCTTTTTAAGAGCTAAACTGACTAGAAGGGTTTCTGTGTCTCTGTCACTGTGGGCTGCAGGACTTTTCTCTCTTCATCTGGCACTGAGTAATGTTATGCTTCTGTCTCTGCCTTATTTTGGAAGTGTTATTTCCATCAATAGAGCAGGCAGTTTTTGGAAGCTAGCTCAGGAATTTGGAACATCAGTGCTGTGGTAAGGATGCTGTGATGGCTCCTTCTTTGCTACAGGCAGGAATGGCTGCAGGTTTAGTGCCCTTCATTCTCATTCCTGACAGTAATTATCCCATTCTCTTCGGTGACAATGACTTGTGTTATTTCAGTTTTTTGTTTTCATTGGCTATCAAAGTCTGTAATAGTACTGGCCACTGGAACTTTGATTTCTGTTATCCATGCCTGTTTTTAGCTATGATGAATATCACATTTTAACAATGTGTGTTGTTCCTTTCGTTAAGGATCAGAATTACGAATTCAGATTTTTCTCAGAGAGTAAAGAAATGAGATTTGGGGTTACTGAAATACCTGTGTTAGATGTGCTACTTTGATTAATCTGTTGTTCCCTACAAAGGCCCAAGTTAAGTCAGACACCAGGTATTAAAAAAATATATGCATAAAGTCTTTGTTTACAGTTTACTTGCTCTCATTACCTTGTGTACCTTATTTTATTACTTTTAATCTCCAGCCATGTTTGCATTTATCATAATATACTGCATAGGTGATTATGGGAGATAGTTTTGAAGTGGCCTATTATAAAATACTGAGTTCTGAGTTTGATTTATAAACACTGTCCAAGCATTGCCATCAGCAGTAGCTAATCTTATTCAAAATAGTCACTTCACTGCAGTGTTGCCATAAATTGCTGTAGACTGATTTTCAACTGAAGTTAGCTTCTGCCAACTAGTAATTGAAGGAGCTCTATTTCTCTGTGCCAGCTATCTGTCTCAATAAACGTGAAATCTGTGGTTCTTCTCAGAGAGCTACATTTACTGTAGATATTAATGAGCTGTTGACATATGAAATTTCAAGGATATTTGTTAAATGATTTAGAAAAGTAATTTGCAATTTAAAATGTGGAGATTGTCACTTAGTTTAAATTTGAAGCTGCTGGAGAAAGGTAGATCAAGACTAAAAGTGGATTACTTGAAGTGAATATGCTTCCTGTAGTAATTGTGCACATGGAAAGGACTTTCTCCTAACCACTTGCTCAAGTTTCTGCCTTTGGTCCTTTGCTTCTTTGCCTCTTTTAATGCTGTATCTCTGTAGTTATGCCCCAGTTTGGTTACTGAGGATGGGGCAGTTAGGGGTGAGGCATGTTTGGCTACATTTCATATTTGATTTTCAGCATCTGGAATACCGCATTTGTAGGCTGCAGTTTTATTGTCTACATCCTTCCTCATTGGCTTATTTATCTTTCCACACAGAATTTAATTCAAAGGCAAAGAAGTGTCAAGATGCAGAATTTTAACTTCTCTTCTGTGAGAAGTAGAACAAACTGGGCATGTCTTGCTTCGTGATACCTGTTACGTTTCTTATTTTTTTGACTATACTTTGCGTGCAGAGCACTTGAGTGTTCCTCGTGTCCAAAATTCTTTTATTTGAGCATCTAAAAGTGTGCTGGGCCTTCTCCCTGTGCCTCCCCAGTCCAAGATCTCTGCTTTTGTAATTTGTTCTACTTCCTGCTAGACAATTTGTCTCACTTCTTTTTCAGAACTTGTGTATGTTGTAATAGACCCTGTGTCTCCATACAGCCCTCTTTTGGATCTTTAACTGCTGTGAAGTGAGGGAGCTGTGGGAGTACAGCAGCCAGAGAGCAAAAAAGTTGCTTCTCAAAGCAGGTCAATGTCTTGCAAGAAAAATAAAGAAATTATTTAATTTCAGTAAGGAAAACTAGGAAAAAAGTCTTAATTCTGGTATCTTTTGAGCTTTTTGGAAAAAGTCCTTTTCCTGTTTACTTTGGTTTAGGATGCAGTCCACAGCAAAGATATTAGAGAGTAAAGCATGGTCTCAGCTGGGCCGTGGTAATTCCCTTTGGTCATGTTCATATCCCAGGATAAAATGTGATGTAGCACAAGTGACTGCCACCATCACCCACCCTTTTGTTGGGCTGAAGGATCTCAGGAGCTGTTTGGGTTAAACCCTTCCTCTTGGAAGGCCAGGAAGCTCCTAAACACCATCACTGTTCCAGAATGGGAACCTTCAGTACATTTGCCTGTGTACATGGGTAGCACATGAAACTTTATGGGTTTGAAACGTAAGTCATTTTGTGTTGGGATCCTTAAAATCGATGTGGCAGTAACTTCCTGTGCAAAAGACAGCTGCTCTGATGGGTCAGGACTTCTTTCTGAAGATCAGATGCAGGACAGACACATCAAGGCAGCTCGTGGGGGAAATCGTGAGGCATCAGCAGCTTCTGTCCAGCCAGCACCAGCTTTGAGTGTCACTGGGGGGCTGTGCCATGGCCCTGGGAAGGGCCAGCTCCTGAACAGGCACAGGCCATCAAATGCTTTTGCTGTTCTTACTCATGTTTTAAATGTGAATCTCGTGCTTTCAGAAGTGTCCGGTTTCTCAAATTGCAGTCTGTCTGCAAAAGGACACATTAGATATTCTCTTGGTTCAGATTCAGATTGTTAATCGGTCAGAAACAATTTGTGATTTCAATGTTCAAGATTGGAATTTGCCAATTATTTTGAAAATGGTGTTAGTAACTGAAGAAAACAATCAAAAGCTAATGTAGGAGAAGAGACGAGCTTTCTGCAGAGGTCAAATTGTACTTTGGCTACATTTCCAAAAGTTTGCAGAATGGCTGCAGCAGTTCTGCTGTTAGCTCTGAACTGCAGATTAGAGATTTGAAAAATGTGAAGGAAAAGGAGCAGTGTTGTAATTCAGATGAAATCCAGGTAATGCAGGAGGAGTTTTGAGCAAACCTAATTTTGGAAATAATGTATGGTAAGGAAGGAAAACATCTGTGCTCTTACTTGGTAGAAAAAGTATTTTCCACCTCTTCTGTTACACCTTCAAAATGCTTCATGTTCTTAATTAGGGGATAATTGAATTATAACCCTAAAAAAGGGAGAGAATATCCATCTTTGTAGTTTGCTAACATAGCAAGAGAAGAGGGTGGCTTAGGCCTCGAGATTTTGGGACAAGATTTTAGCTTTAATTAGGCTTTGATCTTGACCATTACTTTAAGGAATTCCTCAGTTCATCTTCAGGGCAATTATAACAGAAATATTTGGTTACAAAGGACTCCTAATTGTAAAACCATTAGTCAGCTCTTCTCAGAATTCCTCTTCAAGACTTTTGCTATAAACTTTGCTCATTATGTCAGTAATCATGTCTGGTCTGTCTTCTTTCTGTGGTGTTTTCACATGAGAAAATTAAGCAATCCTGATTCATCATGTAGTGCAGGGAAACTAATTAAAATTCCAGGATAAAAAAAAATCTGAAAGTTGCTACTTGAGGAGAAGATGAATATTTGAGGTGGCATAACAGCTTGGGAAGGGTGCTCAGACACCAGAGGAAAGGAAGGACAGCTGTGGTTCATCTTCCTTTGGAGAAGGGCTGTGCCATCTCCTCAGAATGGATGGAGCTCCACAGCAGGGTCATGCAATGCTTTGTTGCACACACTGGGTTGCCTCAACACTGGGTAAAAAAAAATAATTCCAAAGGAAAATTCAGCTGATGAACAGAGGAATGTTCACGTGAAAACATCTGGCAGCTCACAAATAAACTTTTGTAACTCTGTGAAAATATCATTAATTTTTCTTAATGAAAGTTCTAACTTTAAATAGTCTAAACATGCATGACTTTATGTTGGTGTAGATTCAAGAAACCCACTCCTAATTTTAGGCAGGTGTTCTGGGATTTCTGTGATCAGCGGCATTGCTTGCTTTGACAGCCATCTATTGTATTCCGTATTCAAGAAACTTGCAACCGGAGCAGCACATTTCCTTAAAAATAAATCTTCATGGCCATGGTTTTTGGAAATCCCAGAAGTGACAGATAATACATGGATATTGAACTTATTCTGTGGAATCTGAAGAAACATGAAGAAATTACCCTGCACCATTGACAGCTAAAACAAAGATGGAAGTTATCATCACATGCAACTGTCAGTGTCTTTTACAGATTGAAATCTCACAGAGTTGGACATGTAATAGATTTAATCCTCATTGCTTTGTGTTCTTTGTGATACCAAACAGCAGTACTTTAGGAGCTCATCCATGTCATTCACATGAAGTAAGGATGAACTCCTTGTTACAGAGGATTGGAATTCCTGGTTGGAAACCATCTGCAGATGGAGCTCTGCTGCTCAGAGTCACCCATTGCAGGGTGTGGGCCCAGTTCCCCCAGTCCGGGGCCTGCAACACCACGATCCGGTGTTGGAGCCACCTTTATTCAGCGAATGCTGGATTTTGTTGTCTTTGCAAAAGATGTCCTATTTATGTTCTTCACTATTGCCTTGCAGGAGCTGAAAGACTTTTTTAGGTCAGTTTGTAGTCAGGAGCAATTAGGCACTGCTCAGCAGACATCTGTCCTTCATATGCTAAGTAAGCACCGTGGTCCAGAGCAGCAGCCTCTGGTACTGGAGCGGGGCTGACACTCTTAATGAAGTCTTTGTCAGTGCAGATAAGCCCTGTCAAAAGCATCCCATCGTAAATCTAGTCAGGAGAATCTAACCTGAATTTAGCTTTTCACTGTTATCACACTGATCTCTACAATTTAAAAGTGGAGGAGGTTATGTTAAGATTGATTTAACAGTCTTCACATTATTCTTTAAAATGCAAACCCTGTCTTCCTCCCTACATTTTATTTAATTTTTTTAGTGTACGCAATAACATTAGCTATCTGTTCAGGAGGGTATTTTTGGTATTTTTCAGGCTTCTGAAGTGCCAGTACGCATTGCCAGAAAATAGAGATAAATCCTGAAATAACTGTTTTATTTTGCAAGAACTGGTGACTTTTTAAAATGTAATTGCTCTATTAGTTTTCTTCTCAGAGTTGTTAAGTATTTAAGATGTGTTATGCGTGACAACGAAAGCCAACTAATCCAACTGATGTACAGAGAAATATTAGTAGAGAAATTTTAACAAGAGAGAGCAGAGACTTTCTTTGATTAACAGCAGAACTCTTAATTTTCTGTGATTTAAAAGCAGTAAATAATCTTTTTCAAACAAGAAGGTGGTAAATAGAAACTGGAAAATGCTCAGGGAGGGATGATCACTTTGTACAAATCAGTTCCTTTGGCTCCACCTGCAGTATATGCAGTTCTATAAGAGTTTTGCCAGAGCATCTTCACAGTCTGTAATAGGTATAATATGTTGTGTAAGCAGTAGATAAACAGTAAACTGCACTTTTCTTTATTTGATATAATGGATAAGAGAGCCAGTCTTGGCCAAGAAGCAGTATTATCTTCCTTTTCTTCACGCCATCCCATGTGTTTTCCTCAGCATTATCCATTTACCCTCAAATATTTGATTTTGGACTATAGGCTGTTTGGTCAGAGATGCATACAGTGAGGAAAATGGAAATTTTGCATTTCATTAAGAGTTGTAAAATACTACTTTTTATCTATTCTGCATCTGAAAAATCTTGCCATTGAAAATGTTTTGAATGAGTCAGGCTTGGTTGTTTTTTCTTTAAATCTGGAAAAGCTATGTTTTAACTGTCCAACAAGTTTTCCTTTTGTTTTTCCTTTACAGGAGAAATTACTATGGTGGAAACTGGGCCAGCTTTAGTTTTTCAGGTTTATTGTCCTGGATTAAAGAAAATCAGGTAAAAATTTCCCAAATTGCTTCTTTTAGGCCTCCTTAGTGTTCAATCTCTGTTGTTTGCATGATTTATTACAAGACAAATTGCCACCCTGCTTTTGCTCTTTGGTAATTTGACAGATCAAAGAGGTTTGTAGTTCCCAGCTTTACTGGTTGAGACTCACCCATCTGGCCTGGCAATCTGAGGCTCTGATGTGCCTGGGTTGTTAATCTGATTGAGACCAGGCTGATGCTCGGCCACACTTCTGGGTTCTTGAGCTTAAAGAGAAGCAACTACACCATTGTTTCAGTTCCTTTATGATAATCTGGTCATTTCCATTTCCTCTTTGATTATTTTCCACTCTCTGATATTTTAGTCCCTTTTGTTTTTCTCATTTGCATTCAGCTGATTCTTCTCTACAGGGAAAATGGTGGGTGCTGGATCCTTCCATTGAAATGTCCTGTAAGCAGGACAAAAAGATGAATGCTGATAGTGTATTTTTCAATGACCAAAGTTTATCTGATTCATGACAGTCCACCAGAAATCTTCTGGGGAGGATATTTTATTAAGGAGATTGAGCACTTGGACCAGATTAGCAAATGGTTGCTCTGTTACTTACGGAAATGCTCGGAGCCTGTTGGGCCATAGAAGATGGAAGTTTCTCATCTCAGGCTCATGCCTGTTCTTTACACTGTGCTGCCTCCTGGCATAATCAGGGGACTTGCTCAGTGCCAGAGCTTCACATTCTATGTCTTCTATTGTATGATTTAGAGATTCCTGTGTGCACAGATTAGTACAGTCTCCCAAATCACCAGGTTTTTCCATATGGTCTCCATTCAAAGAGTTTTGTCACAGAATCTGGAACTATCCCGGCTGTGGCAAACCTGTCTTTTAGGAGATTGTATTCAAAGTTAGATTCAACTCTCTACTAAAGCCTGTATTTCATGTAACACTGTATCTTAGATTACCAGAGCTCATGCTGTAGTACAAATGTTGGCATGCTGTGATAAAGTAACCAACTTTGTTTTAACTCAAAAAATATAAATAGAAAAAAGCATTAGCACAGTCAAGATGGCTTTTTTTTTATATTATTAGATGTTACAAATTTTTTGTGACTACAGAGATTTATCGTTCGGGAACAGCTTGCACAGTACAATATGTAATTTTATACTTGTTCTTTTAAGCAAAAGACAGATCTCAGTGATGAATGTGAAGACTGGAGAAAGCTGATCCTTGAGAATGAAGAAGCTGTTCCGCTTAGCAGCAAGGATAAAACTATTCAACATGTAGAAGATTTCTATTTTGGCGAGTAAGTAGAAATGTAGCAATACATGAACAATTTTGCATGCCCAGGGGTAAATCACATTGTGCTTTTGGTTTTAAGGGTTTCACCACACTGCCATATGGCACATTATCTCAAAAAGTAACCCTGGCCTCTGAAATATTCCTCATGTCCTTGTGCTTTGTTGAAATCACTTCACTGAAACAACCTGATCCTTCTTAAATGACCTCTCTGGATGCAGTGTAATTTGTTGGCCAACTCTGTGAGTTGATGATTTTCTTATGAGTGGAGAACAGAAACGTTGTGTATGTAGATAGTAGTACTAATAGGCAGTTGTGCACTGCCATCAACTAAATTTTTCCACTCTTAATTTGGCTAAAAGCTGCTGTTCTCAGTCAAAGATTAAACCCTAAATACATGTAAAATGAACGACATACAGAAGAACAGGAACACAAATGGACAGCAGTACTGTAACTATGAAATACTTCATTGTGCTAAAATGATAAAGTAGTATTTGCCCTTTGTCCTCTTTATATGCAATGCGTTTAACTTCCTGAAGTTAAATCCACTGAATATAAACTTAACTAACTGAACTGTGTATAAATTTATGTATTATTTTTATCTTCTGGATTTTGCACTGAACTGAACACTCTCCAGAATTCCTGAGAGTTTCTTTGAGATAGTTATGTAAGTCTAACCTTGAATCCCTTAGAAAATACCATAGGTAGCTAAATGAAATGCTGACACATACTCGAAGAGAAGTACATATTTCTTTCTGTAAACATCATAAGTAGGGGAAAAAAGGTGTGAATTACACAGTCTGAAGGTCACAGACTGAGACTGTTCCAGGGTTCAGTGCTGCACAGTAACGGTGCTTGACTGGATTGCAGATAAAATGTAATGCTTATTTTAACACAATAGCACTTGAATATTGTAATTGTCATCCTGTTGTCATAATAAATATTGTTCAGAACCAGGATTAAATCAGATGGAAAGGTTTTGTAGTCTCTTAACTTTGTGCATGATTTTTGACTGATAGCTGACTCCCAAGTGAGTCCCCCAGCACTGAGATTTCACGCTTAGAAGTGAGATTATACGTGGGTAAAATTATGCTTTTAAGCGTTTACCTTATCTCAGTACAGTGCTGTCTGTCTTGGTCATCACCAAAAAAAACCCCCAGCGAGGATAAGATTAATAAACCTGGCAGAGAAAAAGTTCTCCAAAAGAGCTTCAAACTTTCTGAGAGAGTCAGTTACTGTGTTTCTGACAATTTACATGTTCTGCCTAGATTCTGTTGTTTTTGCTTAAGTTTTGTAACTCCTATGAAGTAACCATTAAACATTTATTTTGAAAGAATAAACAGCTGGGTAGCAGTATAATATACACAGTGCAAATCTGAAATGAATGGCCTTAGAACAAAGTGCATCCATCAAAGGGAAAGAATACTGTGTCTACAACAAGCTGTATTGAAAAAAGGCAAATGGCTGAAAAATAAATAGTGAACACCTGTGCTGAATAAATTAGCCAGCTGGTTGGCAATTTTTCATTTGACCTATCTGAAGGGGTTGCTGTTACAAGGCATTAATAAGACACATTCATTTTAAGATATTCCTTTGTTAGTACCATTAATTGATGAATGGTGGAAGATAATATTCTAAATTTACACAACAATTTGTCTGCAGATGTATTATTTTTTTCTGAATTAGGAGAAGAATTGTCTGTACAGAAGTTCAATTTGAGTCATTTTTATAGACAGTTCTTACATTATTCAGGGATATTTGGTCCTATAGGAAGGATGTCATGAATTTAGATTATATACAGTTTTTTGGCTTTCATTATAAAAAGTGTGGAGCTGCAAATCATGGAGATTTGTGTATTCTTTAATGGGAAGTGAATAGAGATTTAAAATATGTAAATATTTCTGTTACACTGCTTCTCATAGTGATAGAGAAAAATATAGTGTATTATGAATCCAAGTTTATTTTGATTCTAAAAAGTAATAATGAAGTATGTTTAAAAGGAGACAAACTGTTCATTGAGATTGGGAGAAGGTAGAAGGAAAACCTTGTTCTGAAATCTTGCATTATGAAGAGGTTTGGGATGAGTTAAATAAAAGCTTCATTCTTAGTTTATTGCATTAATATGAAGAGCTTTTGCAGTTTTCACAAACACCATGTTCCAAAATCCTAAAAAAATCCCCAAAATCCAAATAGAACCCCAAATTTTAATTGACTTTCATTTTTATTTGTAGCAGAGATTACTCTTTTAAAAAACATTTGTTGAAGTACTCATCTTTCTTTGCTATTTTAGAGTTACCTAATGCTGGCAATCTGAAGCAAAAAGACATAATTAATGTACAGAAACAGCCTTCTCTCATTAGTGCTTCCTTGTAGCAGTTCCTGTATTTCCCAGGGCAATATTTTACCCCAGTCATGAGTTAAGTGCTTCCTGGTGACTGTGCCCAAGCTGGGAGATTGCTTCCAAACTTTTCATGAGTCCATGCAAGCTCCATGAGTTCATAAATGAGGAGCAATTTTTAAAAGATACCAGGTTTTTGTTCCTTTTTGAACAGAAATCCTGCTCTTCTTCCATCTGTAAGGCTGCAGGTGTGTGAGGGAGCATTTTGGTATGGATTCTGAGTAATTCCTTGCTGTTCTGTGGGTTTTAAGCATCCTGTTAATACTCTGTGTTTGCAAGTCACCTTTAAAATTGTAGTTCATTACTTTTAAGCCAAGATTAAAGTGTTTATTCAGTGCATTAATGGCTTGTGGTATAAAGATAAAAAGATACTTTGGAATTATTGCTGAACTCCATTCACTTATAATGACACTGATTTGATTCATCTCAGCTGGTAGTGTAAACTAAACCAAGTTCAAAAGTCCTGCTTTCTAAGGTAGGTGTCACTGAAGTTCGACATAAAACGAGTAGATGAGATTGAAAGTGGAGGGCTGCTTTATAAGGGGAATTTTAAAGAAATGTTGTGGAAAGGAAATGGGCTGTGCAGAGTAAATGTTGTGTGGGAATGTCCCTCCTGTGACTGGCTGCCTTCATCCCCTGTGCGTGGATTTGGAGCACTTGCATACCAATTTGCTGCTTGAACAACTAATTAGAATGCAAGGACAGAGTTGAAAAAGTAATTTGAAAGTTTTAGTTTAGCTTTGAGTCAAAGTGGTCTGGTTCTCGATGGAACCTGCTGGGATCATGGCTGCAGAGGAGCTCAGTTTTGTAAAGCTTGTCTGTTTTCTTCAGGGCAGTATCTCAGCTTAATGACCTTAATGCATATTTGCATTTCAATTTCATGGTTTTCAGGGAACGCCTCATCAAATTACTGTTTTTATTTCAAAGTACTCCATTTATGTTGTTTCTGTAGCTGTGTATTGTTTCACCATGAGGGCCTTGATTTTCATTTTGAGATCCTTCCATCTTTTGAGTACACGTAAAGTAGAAACCCAAATTTTTGTTGGGTTTTTTTCCTCCTCAATAAAAATTCCTTTTGAATTATAGCTTTGCAGCCAAAGAACCAGAGTTTGTTAGTGGGTGGAACACCTGATTTGGCCAGGATAAAGAAATTCTAATGCTTTTCCTAGAAATGCTTGAGGTTTCTCTTCTGGCACCGACTCAAAACTTCAAACAAGTTTTTAAGACTCTTCAAAAAGACTTTTTTCCCCTCTTTTTCCCCTTTGTGTTTTAATCAGTCAGGATTCAGCTGAAGGTGTTGAAGAAGCTGGTGCACTGCCAAAGCTGCCCATGTTTGGAGCCCCTGCTGCCGAGGGGGGTTCTCCGGGGTCAGAGGAGAGTCCAGCAGCAGAAGTGGTTTCTCCGGGGTCAGAGGAGAGTCCAGCAGCAGCGGGGGTTCCTCTGGAGTCGGAGGAGAGTCCAGCAGCAGAGATCCCTGGCACAGAGCCACAGACCCCAGAGGCAGAGCCACAGACCCCAGAGGCAGAGCAGGCCCCAGGCACTGAGGCAGCTCGGGCAGCTCCAGGGGACGGGGCAGGAACAGCCCCTGGCAGTGGAGCTGCTCCCAGCACGGCTTCAGGAGAGTCCGCTCCGGAGCCGGCGAAGACGGAAGCTGCACCCTCTGAAAGTGCTGCCCAAGAACCAAAGAAGATCACCTATTCCCAGATTGTTAGAGAAGGCAGAAGGTTTAATATTGATTTAGTTTCCAAGGTAGGAACTGAATGACTTTTTGTGTAAGTACATTACTTTGCTTAAAATGCTGACATTTGTTTTAAAACCTTTCGTGTTGAGGAGGGTGAGACAGCACCTTTGAGGCAAAATAGCCACTCTTGAGAAGTAAGAATTGTTACCCCTAAAACAAACATGAGCTATTTAATACATGTCCTTAAGTGTTTTATAACCGAAGAGATCAAAAAACACAGCTCAGAAATATCGCCATAAAAGTAAATTTCATGAAATTTAGCACTTAGGAAATACCTGCAAAATCTCTCCTTTTAAATAGTACCATTTAAAAAATCGTATTTTTAAACAAGAAAAAGCAGTCTGCATGCAGATTTTTTATCTTTTTAGAATATGTGTGTTTTGCAGGACAGGCAAGTTTTTTCAAAGTTGAATGCTTCACTTTTCATATTCTGCCTAAAACGATTTTTCAAACTTCTGTGAACTGAAAAAGAAAGTTTCTTCAATAATTCATTTAATTCTTTGTGAAGATACTATAAAATGGACTATTGCAAACTTCATGTTCCAAATGTTAATCGCACTTCAAGCATCATTGCAATGACATCATGAACACCGGTCAGTGGGTGGTGGTTAAGCAGATAATGCTATTTTGTATCCTTTTTATATTCTTGCTGTCCCACTGTGTGACATGGTGTTAATTGCAGGAAACCCCAGAAATTCAGATGCAGGAGTGGTCAGCAGGGCAAGGCCAGTAGTTTGTGCTGGGGTTTCCCTGGCACGGGAACTTTGGCTTCCTTGTAGTGTCCTCCTTGGTGTCCCAGGAAACCTTTATCCAGCAGGTTCCTGTGTGATCTTGCAGAGTCTGTTCCTCAGGACCACGAGACTTTTCAATACAGACAAATATTTTCAGTTCATAGTTACATTTCTGTCCCTTCTGTATTTCATCATATATTTGTAGCTTGTAGAAAGATGATTAAATAATATATGACTAAACCTTAACTTCGAAATTACGGAACTCTTCTGTGGAAAAGGTGACTCTCGGTTCAGGTGATTTAGGGAGCAGCTGGTGAGGATTTACACAAACATTGTTGGGTACTGATCCTCTTCACCCACCATTTCCTTTCTCCTCCCTGTGCAGTTGCTTTATTCCCGGGGCCTGTTAATTGACCTTCTCATTAAGTCCAACGTGAGCAGATACGCAGAGTTCAAAAACGCCACGCGAGTTCTCGCCTTCCGAGAAGGGAAAGTAGAACAGGTATCAGAAAATAATGTGGTGCATGTGTTTCATCTCCTCAAAGTCAAGAAGCTTGAAATTGGGTTTTTGAGAATTTTGTGACAAGAAGCAGGTGTTTTTCCTTAATTATGGTTTTAATTTCTGGAGGAAAAGGTGTTTGCCTGTGTTATGTATAACTACTAAAAAAAGAAAATCAAACTAAGGTTGTGCAGTCCATTATATTGACATAAATCTTTACCTCAGGCTAAATGTTTAGGCCATGATTGATTGGCAGTTAATTCTTGAAGATTCACTGATTTTAGGTTTTAAGATTCTAACATAGCCTTGATTTGTCTCTCTGCTGCTTACAAGAGAAGTCAGTGTGATAATGGCAACAGGAGGTATTGGCACAGTTAATGCAAACTATTGATTAAGTCTGCAGTCAGAGATGCAAGTGAAATTGAAGGGAAATAAAAAGGGGAAGAGGCTGAAAAAGATTTTAAAATATTCTTATTGTGGAAAATTGGTAACTTTAGTTACAATAGAAAATGGGGGAAAGAAATATGTAAGAAAATAACTATAAGAGAAAACAGTAATTTAAAGTATTTGTTACGTAATCAGACTGTTGTTGCTTGATGCTTTTACATTCAGAGTGTGGAAAGTATCTGAAATTACTAAAAAATATTTTGCAGGTGCCTTGTTCTAGAGCAGATGTCTTCAACAGCAGACAGCTCACCATGGTGGAGAAGAGAATGCTCATGAAATTTCTGACATTTTGTTTGGACTATGAACAGCACCCTGAGGAATACCAAGGTAGTGTCTCGTTGAACAGGGCACACACTCCCTTCCTAGGAGTTCCTCCAGGGAGGCACAATTCTGAGAGGTCTCCTGTGTTTTCACATGGTTTGTTTTTATAGATTCATTTTTGAAGTATGCTTTGACCTTTTTGTGACCTTTTCACTTCAGTGTTAAATTCTTCTACTTAAGCACTTGCTCTTCTAGTTCTCGCATCATTTATTATTTACATTTTTCTTTAACAGCAAAATTATATATTACAGCAGGGTTGCAAAATGCTTTTCATCATTTTTAAGTGTTTCCTCCCCTCCCCCAGGTATTTTTTAAAATAATGCGATGGATCTGAATTTTTTGTCTGTTTTTTTGGATACTACGTAAATCTTTACAACACGTTACCACAAAATCAGAAATGGAGAAAATGGAATTTTTTAACTTTGAAAGTAAATGTGATTTAATGCTCTTTAGTTGTAGAGGGCAAGTTCAAAGTGCTTTTGTCAATTGGCTTATTTAGATGAGAGGAAATCAGAATAGACTTGAGCTATAATGTGCAAAGAATAACGAGCATCAGGTCAAAGAGGGAAATCAGCTTCACAGGAGGAAGGTGCTTTGGGTTTGTGCTCCTCAGGGTACAAAGAATGAAGTGATGTCCGCAGTTCTTGGAGTCTAAAAGTAAACTCAGGCAAAGAGAAAAAATCTGTCCAAAAAAAATAGTGAGGAAAGACGAGTCGTTCAAGTACTGACAGAAGTTGCAGACCAAAGCATATCGGTGTTTTTGGAGCTTGGCAGGGGCTTGACCAGGCAGTATTTCTGCAAGAATCCAATGTTCAAAGAAGTAGTAGTTGGGTGCTGGTTTGATTACTTAAACAAGACTCTTAGATTAGGTACAAACATCAGAGAAAATTATTAAACATATGCAAGAGAAAAATAGTCAGTATCAAGATCTGGTAAGATTAAGAAACAGAAAGTCTGTAATGAACTCCAGAAAATCTTGAAGGGGGAAAAACTCATTAGGCTGAAGTGGTTTATTGATTGCAGGTGATCTCAGTTTGCTGTTGCTGGAAGAAATGGAGGTGCTCAGAGTGAGGATATAGGTGGTATTTAGAAAATTTATTAAGTAAAAAAAGGAGACGCCACATCAATTTTAAATGAATCCATTGATTCATGTACCTAAATAACATTAGATTTATTTTACTTCCACAGACAGTTAAACAGATTTTGTTCCTACATTTTAAAATAGCCTGAGAAGTAATTGAGAATATTTTGAGTCAGATTAGGCTAATGTAAAAACTTCAGAAATTTAAAATTGCTCTCGATGAGATCATTGCATTCGTGGGAAGGCAGACTTTTAATAGGGAGAGTTCATGAGAGTGAAGAATTTTTTTAAAGCTTTTTTCTGTAAAATATGGAATTATATAAGAAGTTTGAAGTGAGGAAAACTTGAGAATTTTTTTAGAATGATAAAACAAAAAAAAACCCTGTCATTTTATGACTTTCTGCATGGCTGTACAAAGAGCAGCAAGATACATTAGTAATAAAGCAGTAGTTGAATCTTGAACAGATTTTATAGCTTGATAATACTGGTCTCTGCACTGATGGAAGTGTTTATGAATTAGTTAGGAATTTATCCAGGACTGAAATGAGCTTAACAGCAGATTTCTGAATAGTATGGAAGTATACTGTGGCTTCAATACAGTCTTTTCCTGGGGCAGACTGTTTCAGTTATGAAGATAACTAAAGTTTTTCAGAGGTGTATCAATGCCAACATGCTTTAAACATCTCCTAGAAGACTTGTGTTTCATTGAATTTCAAAGAAAGTAGTGTCAAAATTTCAATGTGTCAGCAGTAATATTAATTTAAGGGGAAGATGGAGTCCTTCATCCCTGTCTGCTCTCTGTCTCATCCACATTTGTTTGTTGCCAGCAAGTCATCAAATTGAAATAAATATTGCACCTTCTCATCTTTGGATTGTGGCACTGTGTGAGTGACTTCTCTGTGCGTAAATATCCAGTCTGGCACTGGCAGTGTGGATCCAGCAGTCCTGTTCTGGAGTGGGTGTCATTCAGGGGTCATAGTTCGGGTAATTTACAGGAAATGGTGTCCCAAAGCACTTCAGTGGGTTTTTGTCCACAGTTTCGCCCTCTTCTCTCAGGATTGGGAAATGGAGGTAGATCAAGTCTAACAGAATGAATAGGTGATGCCATTGGAGACCCATAGAGTGGGTTTGTGATATTTTGACATATTTTAATGGAGTGATATTTCTGTCTTCTGAGAAAACACACTTTCTGGGAGTAATTGTCCTAACTTTCATTGACTGGGATGGTCCATTTTCAGCAAGGTGTTCATTGAAAAACTCACTTGTTTTTGTTTACTGAAATCCAAAAGCACTAGTGTGAGCTGAAGCACAGGAGACAGTGCAGGTGTTCCAATGTGCTCAGTGCCTCCCGTGCTCTTCCCTCAGACCACGAGAGCAGGACGTTTGCTCAGTTCCTACAGACACGGAAGTTGACCCCCAGCTTGCAGCACTTCATCCTTCACTCCATTGCAATGGTTTCAGAGACTGAGAGCAGCACTCTGGAAGGTCTTCAGGCAACAAAAAAATTCCTGCAGTGCCTTGGCCGCTATGGCAACACCCCGTTTTTGTTCCCTCTGTATGGGCAAGGAGAGATCCCACAGTGCTTCTGCAGGTAAGCCTCACTTATCCAGACATACCTTCCCAAAAGGAAACCTGGCAATGTAAGAGATGGCATTCTGTAGGAATCATCCTGTTTACAATTTCATGTTGGTTTTATTCACTTTACATTTCCATTGGCTATGAAACCCCCAACTCAAAAAAAGAAAAAAATCTGGAAGTCACACTCCTGTAATACTTTGCAACAATTTTCATTGTATTACAAATGCAGCTTTGTAGCTGGTGGCTGTGGTGGCTGCCTGTGATAGTAAGTTAATAAGTGCTAAGAAATGAGAAAGCCATAATTCAACCCATATGTAGCTGCCCCTTTCTAAATCTGACAGAGGAGACTTGAAGTGATATCTGTCCAAAAGGGTTACAGTGCATTTGGTTGAAAACATTTGTATTTGTGTCTTCCCTGAAGCTGCAAGAAGATCCATGTTGTGAATTTGTGTTACTAATTAACGCTGAGAATGCATCTGCCATTCACAGGTAGATATTTAATAATGAACTGGATTTTTGTGAAAGAGGAGAATGGTGCCATGTGTCCAGTTTACAATTAGATTTAAAACAAAACCTCATTCTTTCACCTTTCTGCATCACAGACTTACACAAACAGGGCAATTGATATAAAATCATGTATTATGCTCTTGGCATCATTTTGTAGCTCTCTCTAGACCACAAGGTTCCAACTCCTATGAATTGAACAGCAGAGAAGATCCCATGCAGCCCTGTTTCACTGAGCCACTTCTACATTCTGACATCTCAAACAGCAGCCATATGTTCTCCACTCCTTGAGCCTTAGAAAGCAATTAAAACAAAAAAGCCCAGTTGATTCCAGGATGAAACAAGATCCACTTCAGTTCCTTTCCTTGGACTGTGGGCAGTGACAGTGCAGTCCTTGCCCTGGCTCCTGAGGTGTCCCTGGGCCCATGGTCCTGGCACAGGAGCTGGTGCTCGGTGCTTTTGGGGCCCATCAAGGATCCGTGTGCAGAGGGTGGGCGGTTTTAATTTCAGTTGTTTCCAACAGTTCAACTGCCTTTTAAAAGGCTGAGGGGTTTTTTTCATCTTTGCTTTTGCTGGCAAGCAGCCTTTCCATCTGCTCAATGTGGGTTTAATGTGGTAACCTGTAGGTCTGAAGTAAACATTAGCTCTGTTTAAATAAAGCAGCTTTGCATGGTGAGACCAGTTTGTCTGAGTGATATATTTGTACATTAGTCCTTTAAATAGCAGTGCAGGGTCTTACCTGCTTTGTTTGGTGCTGGACAAGTTCTGCATTTTACATGTGTGCTACTATGGAGTTGTGGTTTACAGCACATTGTTGGGTGTTATCTTCCTGTTTGTCTCTGTGATAGATTCTGTTTCTCTTCTCCAGAACAGTGCTTAAATTACTGCCAGAAGAATGGCCTTAGCAGCTTGAGCCTACTTGGCTGTTTATAGGAGGGATGCAGTTATATGTTGATAGAAACATTCTGGAATAATTGTGCTCCATTCAATAGAAATGTTATTTGCTATCATCTTTCATCAATAGCCTTTCATCTGTTTTTTAAACAGTATGTATAATGTTGATTTTAAAAAGTGTAGACCTACGTAATTAGGTGGTTGGACAGACAATTTGTAAACAAGAATTGGGTGCAGGTAACTACTCTGGATACAGTCATGCAACAGAACTTGTGCTTGTAGATTTTATGGGTGTCTTTGTGTCTTTATAGGACTTCATGTGAGGCCAGTTATCTGTGTGTGACCAGCAGATTAATAAATCAGAATATTATCAGAGCCATTGTAGTAGTACAAGTTCAGCAGTTCGACCTTCCTTGCCTTCAAATACCCAGGGAAAAAAGTAAATTCAATAATTAAAATTAGAATTTTCCCCTGTAGATTCTTCTCCATCTAATTCTTTTTACATTCTTTAAATCCCTTTGGCTTTATTTTTTTATTTAGTGACCAGTACATGCAGTTTTCTGATCTTTACCAGCAACATATTTCAAGAGTTAGCAGTAGAGGTGTCTTGAAGTATTATAAATATTCCTGTCAGAAAATCATTCCGTGATGACTGGAGTTCTTCAGATGGCCTGAACTTTCTATTTAAGATCACTGGTTGCTGCATTTTAAGGTTTTTTTGCTAAAATATATAAGTTCTACAACAAAGAGGGTATTACAATAGTAGAAGCAAATTAATCTGTCAAACCAAGAAGTAATTATACTTTTAAAAGGTTTGTATTACAAACATTCTAATACAAAACTTTTTTTATAATTGTCTTTTGTTTTTAAGTGAACAATTTAGGAGGCAATCACAATTTTTTTTGCGATTAATCACAATTTTTAAAGGTGTTTTGCCCTCGGGATTGTGTCTTGCTCAAAGTGAGCCATATCCGAAGAATCCCGCTGGGGCTGTGGAGTAAAGAGGCAACGCCAGAGCCTATAGATCATAGCCTACAGCTTTTATCACCAGCTTATCAGAGGAAGGTGTCACCTGGCCTGTGATTTCTAACCACTGTTCTATATTCTGTTTTAATGTAAACCTCTTAAGCGTTTCTTGCAGCCAGTTACACTGTGTGTTCTCATCAAGGCTACTGTTATAAATGGCACACATGCATATTGATGGGAATGAGTCAAAGACATTTGTAAGTCACATCCTTGCATCCCGAATGAATCCTGCATAAACACTGCAACCTTTTATAACTGCTGACGACACTCGAGCCAGCAGAAGCGCTCTTCGCTCTTTATTGGTTTAAGCAGGGATGGTTTAGGAGAGAAAATTAAACTTTTATATCACTGTAATGTACATCCCAATATGGTGAGGTACAGATGTGAGATTTCTGTCTCCATAAATTGGAGTCGTGGAACAAGGAAGGTCATTGGAAGCCTCCTGCTCTCCTGAGCAGCAAAACTTTACTGGCCCTTCACGCCTTCCTTTGCTTCCTTCTTGGTACAAAACTGTTCTGGCTCTTCCTTTCTAATGATGTAGCAATAGTCTGATATTTAGTACAAATGAGTATGTAATACCTCATTCTTGAGGAAAACCCAAACAAGCCTTTACATCTGGTTCTGTGTTTGCCTTGTGAACGCACTGAATTTGGGGCAGACCGGGCAAAGTTTCTCTTCAGTCTGGTTGCAGATTCTTTCCTCTGCACTCTTGCAAATATGAACGTGAAAATGGAATTGACTTTTTGAGAAGCAGTAGTTTTTTCCCATGTGAAGTTTTAGAGGTAGTTGGTGACTGTCCACTCTGTCATTTCAGAAATGTTTTAAGGGTGACACGTTGTGTCTCTTGTCTCTTTGTTAAGAGTTACCCAGAAACTGACAGATGTGGGGGTGGCAGTAGGTGCTGGAATGTCCTTGGCTGCTTTGCCAGAGGAATTGCTGATTCCCTGACTTTTATGGGTAGTTGCTTTGTGCATTTCCTTTAAACAGACTGAACTTTTCCGTTGTGTGTTTGGTGGGCAGTGACACCCTTTGTAGTAGTTCCTACAGATTCTGGCTGAAATTGTAATTTTTGTCTCCATGACAGTGACAGCAGTAATTTTGTGGTGGAGGAAAGATCCGATTAAGACAGTTCCATCTCTTTCAGTCCCCATATTTACAGGAAGATTAAGAGTCCAGGCTGAGATAAGATGGATAGTGTGATTGATTCCTAGAGTTCCTGTATATATTTAAAAATGAATAATCAGTTTTACCCTTACATGCGCACTATTATGTGCTACAGATGTCAGAGCTTCTGGGGCAGTCTCAGGTCCTTCAAAATTCCCAATTATGTCCTTGTTACAAGCTAGGAAGGTTTTAGTGGTCTGAAATCAAGACTGGACTTCAGGAAACCTGACTGCAATAATTTATTAAGAATTGGGTACACCACCTTTTTCAGCTAAATCTCTACATGAGTATCATGTCTCTACATGTTGGCAAGATGCAGAACTTCTCTCTATGTGAATTGTATGATTTAGCATATTAATGAGAAATTCAAACAATGTTAATTCCTGGTGACAGTCAGATGTGACAGATCTGAGTCTTAGCACATGTGCAATTCTGTGCAAGTGTGAAACAATCACAGGTGATTTAAAAAACATAGTGAAATAGGAGTTCAGTCCTCCATTTCAAAATACCTCATTTTCATATTTATCTATCTCTAATCACTTATAATTATTGCATTTCTTTGGACCAGAAAATGTAATTGGAATTACTGACGACTTGTCACTACTCCTTGGGTTGCACTAAAATACTGAATAGTACAAGTAGCTGCAGTGCTGCTTTCCTCTTAATTGTTTTCACTTGCATTTCAGGGAAATAATAAAATTTCAAATGTAGTTTGGTCTTTAAAGACAAACTTGATATATCTCTCCTCACTTTGTTGGCAGATGAATGCAAAATGGGCGAGCAGAGTTAGCAGGATTGTTTGTAGGATCAGGTGTTTGTTTTTCCCTCTAAGGAGAAACTCTTTCTTGGGATAAACATGAGGGAAGTGAGATAATCCATCATTCTGAGACCTGTTCACTGGTGATGGATGGATGGATTGGTAAAGTA
Organism: Edolisoma coerulescens; assembly: GCA_013397115.1. Taxonomy (NCBI): domain Eukaryota; kingdom Metazoa; phylum Chordata; class Aves; order Passeriformes; family Campephagidae; genus Edolisoma; species Edolisoma coerulescens. The sequence goes on from VWZW01004955.1 coordinate 3,358,971, forward strand.
ACTCAATAATCTTCATTTTTTTCAGGTTATTCACAGATCAGTGAGCCTTGTCGTTAATACAGCTATGGAATGCTTTTGTGTCCTTGCCCACATTATTTCTCAGAATTTGACAGGAAAAGACTTTTAATTTGGAAATAACCTTTGTTGTGAAATGCATTAGGTGAATGAAACTTAGAAAACACCTTCCCATTTTAGATTTTATCTTCTCAGTGAGTGTTTGTCAATTATTTGTTTAAAAAATTACTTACAAATATGAGAGCTTTTCTGCTCCTTGTTATTTCTGATTAGAAGTTGTGTTCTGCAGGAGTTTATACCTCGTGAAGGCCTTCAGCCTATTAGAATATATCACATGGGATGCTCTGAATCATGTGGATGTTGTCAAAGTCTATTGATTTCACATCCCTAACTAGGCATGGAAAAGTTTTCAGTCAAGAAATTGTATTGAGGGGTGGTCAGACTTACATTGTCCTACTCTCATTCTCGTTCATCTTGGTTCATTTTAAAAACTTATTTGGAGCCTAAAAGCACAAAATACAAGTGCTATTGTGCTGTTTCAGGGTTTAATAATTAGGATAATAGTGATAATAGGAGGGAAATGGATCTTCATCCATCATTTGGTATTGCCTCTTAACAGTCCCTTAGCAAGTAAATTCCTCCCTGGTTGTGTGGGGAAGTGCAGATTGTGCCTTACAAGGTCTTCCTGAGAATTCTGGCTCAGATATGGATACGTTGCAGCATTATCAGGTGACCTGTGGAAATGGCAGGATTGTTTATTATTGGAGCAACTCTGAGATGAGAAGGCAAATTGTATTTAGCAGAGTCCTTTTTCATTAAACCAGAAGACAGAGAAAGATAGCTTCCAAAACATGACAGAATTCGTAAAATAGCCCTTGAATTTCATTGAGGGTTAGGAGAACTGGAATTTTTGTGTCTTTTCTGGAGGCAGAGAACACATAAATGGATTTTATGGATGAGCTAATGCTTAGTGACTGGTTCCTAGTGCCTGGTTTTCATGCCTTGCCCTGCAGTCCTGATCTCCCCAGCCTCCCTGGGAGGGCAGAGCTGTTGTGTAATTGCAGCTGAATGACCTTGGGTGAGGAGCAGCTGCTTCTCCAACCAGGTCGATGGGGTTTAGAGCCAGGCAGGTCCCATCCTTCCACCTCCCCCAGAGAGGAGCCTTGGGAGTGCCTCTGCACTTCCCTGCCCTCACAGCAGCACAGAAACAACTGGACTCTTTTATTTCCTTTTTCCTTTTTTTTCCTCTCCAGCTCTGTGGCAATTTCTTAAAATTCCCACAATGCTTTAACCATAATTTCCTGGTAATTTTTAGACCACTTGAACATGTTGCCTGATGGGCTCTCACCTAACTTTCATATAAATCATGTTTCTTGAGTCTAGAATCCCAGAGAATGGTTCTTTACCTTGATTCCCTAAGAAGTAGTGTTAATTGCAATATCCTTGAAAAAGGATTAGGTTGATAATATAGTTAATTTTAAGAAACAGCACTTTCATATTGTGATTGTGGACATTCACAGTCTTTACAAAACTTCATGGCTCTGGACCAACTTATTTTAGACTTAGTCTCAAATTCTTCACCTCAAATTTTGCATTTTTGTTGACACTAGCCTCATATATTATTACATCAGTCATTATCTTTGAACAGTGTCTAGATTTACTTTGCAGTTTCTGGAAATAAAATCAATTAGTTCTCAAAGAGAGCTCATTAATGCTCTTTTTTGCTTCAACAAGTGCCAATGTTTCTCTTAACAGTTTTATGAGATTTTTTTCAGACTGTGCTGTTACCCAGATAAATTTACCTAATTCTTTGTGACTTATAACTGTTTGCTAAAATCGTAATAATTTTTACTTCCGAGATTTTGTTGTAAATAACTTGTTAGGTTGATTTATTATTCTTTCTAAATACTTTATTTATGAAGGCTAAATCCCGGACTGTTTGTTTAAAAGAAAACAAACAACAACGAACCAAATGAAACATCACTTTGGCTGGAAAAAGCAGTTGTGTTTGAGAAAGCAAATCTAAAACTGGACACAAATCTGATTACTGCTAGAATTTATTTGATCCGGAGAGCTGTTACCATGGAGTAATCCAGTAATGAAGACTTCATCGTGGAACTTGGGGTTTTTTCTTTCAGAAGCTTTGGAAGATGCACTTCTTGCACAGATCTGTTTTCCCTCTCTAGGTGTTCCATGTTGCAGGATGTCACATTTAATTTGTTTTCTCATAAACCATGAAATCCGATCCTTCCACAGAAGACTCTTCCCTTGACAGGCAGTGCTACACCAGAAGGAGACTTGGGCTTCAGGAATGCCTTTAAAGCTGAGCAGCTGCTCCTCCAAGGCAGGTTTTTGTGGGATACCTCCCCATGTGTGTTAGCACTTCTGTCTGCAGCTTCACAGTGCTGTAACTCCAGTGCTTCTGAAACAAGGATTGTTGTTCTGTGGTTATTTTAAATGTGGAGGATGGGAGTTCAGTTTCATAGATGAACACGTGTAGAAGAGGACAGCTAAAAATATGCATAATTACAGAAATTTCGATGGTGTTGATGACTTTCAACTGCTTTATTAGAAAAACTGGTTTCTTTATTTTAAGCATTTATTGATGGATACAAGTAAGCTACTTTTGTACCACTCTTGGACTCTCTAAACATCTCTGTGAGAGTCATGAGTAGCATGGCACTTTTATCAGCAATTAGCTGCTAATGCTGCAGTTCTTTAAATTACTAACAGTTGAAATGAAAAGAGAGATGAAACATGGTCTTATTTTTTCAACAGAATTATCTCAGGTTTAGAAACAGCCTAATAAAATACTGGCACAAAGCGAGGCTGAAGTGTTGGAGCATAGAAATGTATGATGAATTAAGATTTTTATTGCATCATCTTCTAACATTTGAATTTGGGAAAACAGAATTGGGAGTCTTGGGCCTATAAAAGGCAGCAGTGACTTGCCAAATCCTGAAACTTGCACATCACATAATAGGAGCTCAAATATTTCACTGAAGTGAAATAGTTTCACTTCAGTGCAGTGTGGCTGTTCAGAATCCATGAACAATAAATACCAATCCTTGCCAGATTCTGATGAAATAGACTTAAATTACCCTTATTTTGTAATTGTGGAGAAAAATGCACAGAGGGTCTATTTAGGGTCAGTGATAAGTAGATACAGCTTTGTGCTCTAAACAAAACCAAACACACCAGGTTTTATCTTTTCTGTTTTACTGCCAGATACTGTATTCACTACTAGAATTTTTCACAGGATGTGAATGTGTATTTCTATATATCCAGTCTAAATTCCGTACAATAAAAAGCAATTTCTTAGTTTTAAAGTTAAATTTGGTTCTTAAATCCCTGGAAAAGCTGTGAAATATGAAATGTCCTAAAACATGACTTATGACTGGGGTACTTTCTTTTTTCCTACCCCCTCTCTCATCCCTGCTGTTTTTTCCTGGAGCTGTCACCATTCCTACTTGCTGGGTCTCTCCCCATGAGAAGAGTTTGCTGGAGCCAAAATGAGCCCAAGTCCTTGTTCTCCCCCTGCCTCCCCAGGGTGTTGATGGGCAGCTCTGCCATTCCAGCTCCTCTTCCTGCAGCATTTCCCAGTCACAGTCTGGTTTTCCAGAAGGAAGGGGAGATCTAGGGAAAGAAATCATCTTACTGTGGGAGTACTACAGTCTCAAAGTACTCTTTGTGAGTTAACTGAGTGCTGGTGGGTAGCTGTGCAAGAACTTTGTGACTGGTTTAGAATTGTCATATTGCTAATTGAATTTAGAACATAGGCTGATTCTCTAATCTTACAGGACCTTTTTAAATTTCACAGGAATAATGAACACAGCCTGCAGGAAAAAGGCAAAATATTTGACTCTTCATCTGCTTCCTTAAGCATTTATGTCACATATTTTCCTTTCCATAGCTCTCCAAATGCCAGGAGAGTTCAGGATGACATTGATTATTTTCTTCTTTAGTTTTTTGGTGCTGTTTTTTGGGGGGGATTTTTGATGTTATCCAGGTGGATGCACACACTGAGTTTTGACTTCGGCATGGGAACTCTGTGTGGGAAGATTAACCATCAATTTTTTTAGCTGTAGCCATTTTATTTGTTTGATTTGACTGTATTTGTTAATGGTTTTAGAACACAACAATATTGGAGGGAAGGCTGATGTTCTAGGGGCCTTTCAGGAAACACAGAATTTAACATAAGAACCAGGTCACAGCTTGCTCTGTGTGTAAAAATAAATTGAAAGAGGACAATTCATTATTTCAGCACTTGCCATGTTTTTCTTTGATCTTTCTCCAAAGCTTGCAGTGCTGTACATGGAGTATTCAGCTTTAAGGAGAGAAGCAAGTAGTGTTTACTATAGAAAAATGTACAGTTTAAAAATAGTCAATTTTTAAATTAATCACAACATGCATTTTAAAAAGTAGAAGACAAATTACATGCTAGAAATAAAAACTAGTTTTTGGTGTAAAATTATGTGATACAGTTTTAAAATTCTTTCAGAGTGAACTAAGGCTAAGTCTGTAATTTGAGTGTGTTTGTGGTATCTGTGTTGGGAATCGAGATGTCAAATGGAGAGACGTTCTATTTTTGTTCAATTAATATCACAGAGCATTACATCAAAGCAGTAAACTCCTCTTGTATCAACAGATGCAGCAACCCTGAAGCCTATTTTCTCTCTTGTTACATTAGTGTTTAATTAAAGAAAACAACTAGTTGGAGGCAGTTACTTTCTGTGAAATGTAATGAAGATTTATTTTGTAAGTGACCTTCACTGTATTAGCTGAATCAGTAATCAGTAAAATTAATAGAATAATCAAATTATATACAAACTCATAAATCACTGAGAATGTGCTGTCAAAAACACAGCTTTTAATATGTCCTATTGTTTCACAGCTGTATTAAAAATTGCAACTGCTGATTTCTGCCTCGATGGGGACTGAAATGGCATTTAAAGACTGTGTATGATGGAGGGCTACCAGGCCAGAAATTTTCACAACTGTTAATTTAGCTGTAATGTGATTTGATGTCACCGGGGCAAAGTTGAAGCCGAGTACAGCGTTGTTGCTATCTTTCAGCAAAACTTGAATTATTGGTGGAGGTAGTCGCCAGTTAATTAGAGTAATATCAGTTTAAATGTCTGTCGTTTAGGGTTAATGGTATCAAAGAGTTGCCTTGTACTTCAAGTGCAGTCAGATCATCTTCAATAGCCCATTGTATGAAAGCAATGCCAGCACAATGATTTTACTTTGTCATAAATTATTGGGGTGCCATTTAGTTTAATATTTCAATTTCTCTATTTAAATAATTTTGGCGAGTTCTTCCTAATTGTGTCATTTTTCATGCTAGGCTGTTTTAATAGGTGTTTTGGCTGTTTGTGATTGTTTAGCAGCACAATCAAAATTCCTTTCCATTTTCATTTAAAAAGAGAAGTTTTCTGCTGGCCTGTGAAAACAGGTCATGCCCTCCTCCCCTGGATAGCAGGTTACTCTTGGAAAGAAGTAATTCACATTTTTGTGCAGCCAAGCAGCAAAGTTCTTTCAAAGCACACTAGAAAAATAAAGTGCATATATCAAAACCCCCTGGCTGTGGTTGAAGTCAAAGGAAAACTGTAATTAATGTTTTTAACTAAGGAATCCCAGTTGTAGTTAAGTTAATAGCACTATTCTTATATGCAAGATATGAAATAAACTCCTCTGAGTTGGTTTGAAAGGTCCTGATACCTGCTGTGCCAGGCAGGAAGCCGTGGTTTGCAGCATTACAGATAATAAACTCATAACTCTAGGTTCCCTGATAATTCTTCAGTGGATGTTTAACCTTTGTGTCATCTTCAACAGTCTCCAGACAGCCAAGGCTGAGGTTCATAGGCTGAATCTCTGGTTTTCCATGAGTAGCAGGAGTGTTTTTAGGGAACTGGGTATTCCAGCGTGTCCCGTGGTACGTGGTGGTGCTGGCAGCGCCTTGGGCTGCTGCCCCGGGGGTGCAGAGATGGGCTTGGTGACCCTGCAGGCCTTGGCTGGGCTGCACCAGTCCTGCAGTTCAGAAGGGATTGTGGGACTGACTGTCTTTGAACTGGATCATCTGACATTAGAATGACAAAATTAATGCCATTTCTGGAAGTCGGGTTTGTAAAGTGAAAGTTTTCAAGTTCGTCACTTGTGAAGATTTCAAAATGATTTCACTTCAAAATCACAGAATCCGAGGATGGTTTGGGTTGGAAGACACCTTAAAGCTCATTCAGTTCCAACCCCCTGCCATGGGCAGGGACACCTTCCACTATCCCAGCTTGTTCCAGCCTGGCCTTGGACACTTCCAGGGATGGGGCAGCCACAGCCTCTCTGGGCACCCTGTGCCAGGGCCTCACCACCCTCACGGGGATATCTTCCATGTATGTAATCTAAACCTACCCTCCTTCAGTTTAAGGCTGTTCCCCTTATCCTGTCCCTCCATCCCTGGTCTGAAGTCCTTCTCCAGCTCTCTTGGAGCCCCTTTAGGCCCTGGAACGGGCTCTAGCTCTGCCTGGAGCCTTCTCTTCTCCAGATGAGCACCCCCAGCTCTTCCAGCCTGGATCCAGCCCTGTGATAACCCAGTGGCCTCCCCGGACTCAACAGCTCCACATCTTGCTTCTTTTGGGAGGCCCATCCTGTCAGTAAATCAGTGTTACCAGCGTGCTCAGTGCTTTGCCTTGCTGACCACTCACACTGATTGCAATTAGTGGTGCTGGAGTAACCTTTGTGCTCCCTGTGTTGCAGGCTGTGTGCTGTGTTTGGGGGAATCTACTGCCTCCGCCACGCCGTGCGCTGCCTGGTGCTGGACAGAGCCTCGGGACGGTAAGGGTGACATCAGGAACCTTCTGTTTATACACAAACCACAGGTGAAAAATGTGTTAAGTCAATTTAAAAAAAAATGATTCTTCAGAGATCCTCCTTGGTATTAATAACACATCAACCTTGATTAAAAGTAATTTGTGTATAGGTCCTCCAGAACAAGGAAAGTGGGTCTAGAATATAGAAACTAAATTAATTTCCCTGTGATATTACTACAGCTCCTGATCACCCAAGCTTGGAAGACAAATCATTTCAGCTGCCGGGGGGCTGGTGATGAGTGATGTTAGTTTTCCTTGTGGCCTTACCTACTCTAATTGATTTTCATCAGATGACAACAAAGCCCTCTGTTATTGCATTTTTAAAAATGGAGCTCACCTAAAGACTCATCAGATTAATCTTTGCTGATAATGCATGTCACTCCAAGAGAAAAGACTTTAATGAGTTTTTAGGTAGATTGTTGTCATAAACTATGCTGCCCTCTTATTCCAGAATAAATTCTTTTACAACAATATCAGGCCTGTAGGCAGGTTTGAAGTTGAGCTAAGAAAAAACAACCCAGAGTTTTTTCCCTAGTGGCATTTGTCACACCTCTGTAAATTGTCATATTTCTATTATACACATTTTATCAGATATTAGTCTAACTGCAGACTTTGGCTCTCTTCAAGAGTCTGTTTGCAGCTTAGTTTCTATAATTGAAAAGTTCAAGATGTTTTGTAGAAAATTTAGAAAATTAATTTAGAAATTATATAGTACCAATTTATTAGGAGAATGAGTAGTTAAATGAGGGGATGGTGTGTTCCCAGTTGCTCTACAATTCCTTGAGCACAGTCCTTTTAGCTGCATTTGTCACGACATGGTCAAGTAGTAGCTGTTTTCCCTGAAATTGTATAAACTCCAGATTTTATCTTTCTGCTAGTTCCTGAAGATTCTGGAGTTCACTGCAGAGTTGTAGAATTTGAGATGTAAATGTGGTAGTATTTCATCACATATGTTGTTCCAAATAAATGATTCGTATGCAAATTAAACTACGCCCCTTTCAGAAACTCTGTCGTTTATTTTAACACTGGTACTTGAACTGTTACTGTAGGAAGCTTTATATTCCACTAATCTTTAAATAGTTACTGCTCTGGCAGGGGGACAAAGCTTATAGTTGGTAGCAACTTCCAAACCCCACTCTATGCAGATCTTAACTGGTCAGTGGTACTGGTTGCCCCAGTTTCCAGCTTCTTTTGCACATCCCAAAGACCTTTGAAATGAATGTTTTCTTTATAAGGTTATATGTGTTCCAGAAAAGCTGGAGTGCTGCTTTTCCACTAACCTGCTTTTATGTTTTGAGTATAAGTTCCCCAGGATTCAACATAGGTGTCAAGTGTCTTTTTGTAGGCTTTTAGGCTGCTTTTGTGGTTCACCTGTGCCATTTTAAAATAATAGATTTTTGAGGAGCAGAATTATTGAAATACTTTTAAAGATTTACCAGACTTTCATTATTTCAAAAACATTGAGCTTCTAATACTGCCATTATCTCATGGTGAATATGAAGAAGGACAACACATCCAGGATATCCCTTTCCTTTATCTTCTGTTTCGTTCTTGCTGTTATCTCCTTGCTCACAGTGTATTCCCTCCCTGCACCAGCTTGTATTTCCTCTTGACTTTGGGCTTCAGTGTTTTGCCTAATAAAAATCAGCTATCAAGTTGTTAATGAGGCTATTTATGAGTTACTGAGCTTTTGAGTCAACAGACCATTAATAGTAATTGGTGAGAGGCAAATTCATATCTGGTTGTCAGTACGGCTGGCTCTGTGCTTGCAGAGGCAGCTTCCCCAGGTTACAAATGGCTCCCACTCAGCACAGCAGAAATGCCTTGTGCAGTGGTCATTACCAGTTTATAGCTCCTTCCACAGCCCTCCAGGCTTCATCCATGCCTTAAGGCAGTGATTTTTTCTCTATTTTTAATATTCCTCCTTTAGTACATGTAAGGAAAATATCTACTTCCATTGACAACCTTGATTTTCTTCTAAAACTTTTAGGTTAGAGTTTAATTAAAAAGTCTCTTAAGTATCACCAAAGTTTATTCCAACTTTTTTCTAGATATGGCTAACATTGCTTTTTCACATTTTCCTACCCATACCTGTATATACAGAGAACAGTAGATTTCATACCCAGCTCTGCAATTATTTTTATCCTTTTTCTATAGTCCTTTTTATAGTTTATGAAAATAAGATTCAGGCAAGACCGGGTGAAAGATTAGAAATTTTAGACATCCCTATTTTAAGGTTTTTGTAATGCACTTGAAAATACCTGGGTTTTATATATTGTACCAGATCTGTTGCAGAACATCCTGAGTTCTTGGTAGAAGTGTGCTGCTCTGTTAGAAAATAAAAACCACATCATATTTCTGAGGTTGAAGGAAAAAGCACATTGAATGTATGAATGATAATTTTGTTGTTTTTCTCTGCGTTTATTGTATGTCACTTTTTTGGGTACATATAAAATTTCATCGTCATGGTAGGCATTTTATATTGATTACACTTCACATATGTTTCCAATTACATAATCCTGCCTCAAAATGGAAGAGATGTGATAAATGGACATTTATACATCTGTGATAAAAAGATAGAGCAAACAGCCAGTAATTTACATATCTGCTGAAATACTGCAGACTGGCTTTGTCAGTGCTGCTGAGTCCATTTCAAGGATGTCGCCCTTAGTCCATTAGTTTGGATAATGAGCCCTATAAAGTACATTTATAACTCGTGGCACTGCAAGGAGATGGATTCTAATTTTCATCCTTTTATCCAGACACATTGAAAGAAGGTCAATGGAGGGTTCGCTGTGATTCATTGTCGCAACACAGATCAGATGACAGAGACCTGATAATGTCAGTGCAGGAGTGTTTGCTGCATTTGGAAGCACTACTTGAAAGAAATTTTCTCAGCATCACCCTTTGAAGTAAAGTGGGACTGAAATTAAAAGCTCTCTCTCTCTCTCAGTTTAAAATCTTATCACACATATGACCTGCTGCTATTCCTGAACAAAGGAGAGGAAACAACACTTAGCAGGAAAATAAAACGTGTCGTTGCTTTTGCTGGCTTTGAGTGATGCAACATGACATTTAATCAACCTTTCCCCTTCCATAATGTTTGGGGGGTGGCAGGGAAATTGTTTCATAAACAATGAGAAAGGTTATAATTAGAAATGAGCTGCAGCAGCTCGACTTCCTTGTTTATTTGCAGTATTCAAATGTGAGCTCAAGAATGAAATCAATGGGTTTAACAGTTAGGAAAAACTTGTTAAAGTTGCAAGTGAAACACTGGTTGGATAGAATTTGAAACTGAAGAATGTTAGATGTTAAACAGTGCTTGTGCTGTTGTCAAGGTACCTGTTGAATTTGAATATCAGAATATATGTAGGGCCAGATGCCTGTGAGGTCAGCATTAGAAGTCGCTGTTACGAAACTGTGTTTACTAGTCATAAACCTCTTACATTTATAGATGAGGCTTGTGTGTGCACCCTTTTTCAATTCTCATCTCAGGTTATAGGAACAACTGCTTTACCAGAGCTAGTGGGAGCTGATTACTATTACCTATTTAGCTTTGGATTTATAGTTCATTTTAATCACAGAAGCTGACAAATAGCTTTAAGTTACAGAAATGTTGTTCATTCCTAAGGCATAACTTGCATGTCAGATATTCCACAGATAAAGTTGCACTATGATAAAACACAGGTAAATCTGTACGTGATCTCTGTCTCAGGCATTGTGTTCCTTTGGATGTTTCCCTGTGCATGCCCATATGTGTAAGTGTGTGTGAGAAAATTCTCTGGTTTAAGTCCTGTATGTTAAATTGTTGAAACATTGATAAAGTCATTCAGAAGAATTTAATTTTTTAAAAAAGGTAATTTTCATTGCCCAAGAAAAAGTTTAGTAAAGCTAATTTGCTTTATTTATTTATACAGTAAATGTTCTGATAGTGTAGAAGAGAACACAGACCATGGATATAGAATCAGCAGTAGAGGTTGCTTTAGTGAGTATCTGTGTGCAGCCTTCCTTTTCTTAATCTCATATATATGATGTAGCTTCATATGTCATATATGTCTGAAGTTTGTTCTTTCATAGAGAACTTTCCCCCTTAAGATCTGAAATTTGTATTCTCATTTAAACTCACTGAAAGGGTTCATTTCTGTGGTTTGCCTTTCTGTCCCACTTCTGTTTCTGTCCCTGTTCTATGGAGAACGTTTGTGTTGTTCTTAAAACACCAGGACTTAGTTAATCCCTTTGTATGTAACTTAGAGATAAAGGGTATATTTAGTCACAAATAGAGCAGCTCACTCTTGGAACAGTCTGATGCACTCATTTGTCAGGGATCTTTCCTAAATCTCCCAAGTTAATTTGCTATTTAATTTGTCAAATATTATTGTCAAAATAAACTTGGTTTTGGTAAAGGTGTCTGCCTGAGAAAGAAACCCCACTGTAATAGGGTTGTACCTACAAAATAATTCAGTTATATTTTTTAGGTGTTATGAGGTAAGAAATGTACAACTAAATGCAAGGTTGTAAGCTTATATTTTCTGTAAAAAGTGGCCAATTTATTAAAGTTGGGATATCATTATCTGCATTGGGATTGCATGTGGAAAACTGCATATACCAGGTCGAATGTGTCAGTCTAGGATTTCGTGATCAGTTGAGTTGGTTTAGGGCTTCACATGTTCAAGAACTACATAGCTAAATTAATTGAAAGATACAAGTATTGTGCTGTATAACTGAATTTTAGCAACTTATGCATGCTTCTGTTACCTTTTATCAAAATTTCTTATTGTGGTTTGTTTTTTTTTTAAACAGGTGCAAAGCTATTGTGGATCACTTTGGACAAAGAATAAGTGCCAACTATTTTATTGTGGAAGACAGTTACCTCTCAGAGAGCACATGCACAAATGTGTGCTACAGGTATGTGGTAAAACAGAAAACACAGCCAATTTCTTTAAATAATGGTGTGTAAAGTACCCTGCAAGTTAAACTGAGGAGCCTCCTGTCCAGTCCTTTATTTTTGCAGTACAGTTCAGTTCTGTGCAAAGTATTTCTCTTCTCTTAACTGGAGGATGTCCTATGGACTTTCTGTATTCAGGTTTTCTCCAGTTGTCATTGAGATCATATTCCCCCTTTTCATATAAAAAATCCAGGAGCTCTACATGGAATGTAGAGGAAATTGTGTTAGGAATTTCCTATTTGCCAAAATGTGTTTGAAGGTGAAGGTGCCAGTTGCTGTCCTGGCTTTAAAGGTGTTCACCTTTAGGAGAATACTAAATTTTGTTGTTTTGTGTGATTTGATTGTTGTTGCCAGAAGCACTGGGCATGCACTGCCTCTGTCTTCAGAACTGTGCAGGTAAGGGATCAGCAAAGCTGTGGTGGTGAGGGCAGAGCAGAAATAACCCTGGGCACTGCAGGAGCAGAAACTGCAAGTGATGAATGAGCTCCACCCTGCTGCATTTCCCCTTCATCCCAAGGCTCCCATGCTCTTTGGAACATCACAAGTCCTTAATGTGCTGCTGCTGATCTTGATCAAATAGGCAAAAGAACTTCTTAAAAAACAGAAGGAGGCTGTTTGATACAACTGCTCTGACTCATTTATTCATCACCTATTTTGGTCATTGAAAATACTACACTGATATTCCAGATGTGTTTCTGCTTCAGCAACAGGCAAAATATCCCACTAAGAATCATAGTAATAAAGATTGTATAGTGAAATAGCCCTGGTATTACCAAAACTATGATTCTAAATTGCTATTTTTTACATTTTTGTTTTCATTTTGCATAATTACATTTATTATATCGTTATTTTTACATTATTCTTTTATTTAATTGTAGGCAGATCTCCAGGGCAGTGCTCATTACAGATCGGTCTGTACTGAACACAGACTCAGAGCAGCAGGTACACACCAATTCTGTATCACTTGTCCCTTTGTGTATTGCATGTGTTAATATTTAGTTGTTGGTAGGAATTAATTCATTAATTCAATTTTGTTTGAGCTTGAATCAAGATCTTTAGTCAGCTCTCTGTACTGGTAATTGTTTAATTTGTTTTAATCTCCATAAAACTATTACAAATTTTAGTTTAGTTTAGGTCAGTGACTAGGATTTTCCTATTTGACTTACACTGTAATTAATAGAGTTTCTAAGCTGCTGTCTTTAATTTTAATTTCACTTGCTTTTTAATAAACTGTTACCCTTAATATTCCGTTAATTATTTATCTTGTCTAAACTTTGTTCAAAGTCCCTTTGGTTTTTTTAAACATTCCTTTTTCCTGTTTGAAGTTCTCATTGTACACTTTCAGACCCTTCTTTGGATCTGCTTTGCAATCTTTAGTTTTAGAGGATATTAATTAGTGTTGTGTTCCTTCTGTCCTAATAAACCAGAAAACCAAACTGTGTAACTCTCTGCAGTTCCTTTCCAGCTTGAGTGAGGATTGTGCTGGTTGCCACATCCTCCAGGGCACTCTGCTTTCCCACAAGCTCTGCTTTCTGCTCTCCAGGTTTCCATCCTGACAGTGCCTCCCCTGGAGCTGGGAAAAGCAGCAGTTTGTGTCATTGAGTTGTGCTCCTCCACCATGACGTGCATGAAGGACACCTGTAAGTAAAGGAGATTTTCCCCTTTGGCTCTGTCAGCTCTGGAACAGAACTGAAAATCTCTGGGTGTTGTTCCTCTGCTGCACACAACACAGGGAGCAGTGGCTTCCTGGGATCGTGGAGCTTCATGGACTCATTTTCACTTACACAGGAATGAATCCTCCTTCAGGAGATAAAAATAGTATTCCAAAGCACACGAATCTTACTGGTTATTTGTCATTTGTTTTTTTTGAAAATGGGCTCCCATAGCTGAACTATTTAATGGAAATACCTGAAATACACTGTATTTGGGAGCTTTTTATCTTCTGAAAGGATTCTGTTGCTGGTATTTTATGTGAACTTGAAATAAATGAGCAATAAAACCTTCATTTTGGCTATTTATTAGAATAGAATTAGAGGTTACCTTACCCAATTCTTTTTAACAAGAAATAAGTAGCTGTAATAATAACCAATTTATTTTGCTGTTAAATAGGCTCAAAGTAAGTTCTTTGCTTATGAAAGAAGAGTAAAGTAAATGATTAAGTCATTCAAAGTTATATTTCCTACTAAAATAATAGTAAAAAAAAAATCTTGTAATTAATTAAAAACTTCGTGCTATAAAGCATATTGTTAATATTTATCATTTAAATAGCTGATTTCTTTTTATTAAGGGTCCACAAAATATATATAGCAGGAAGTGAAACTAATGAAGGATTGATGATCCATAGATTTAAAGCATTAGTTTCAGGAGAATTTTTATGGTGCTGAAATATTAAGGTTTCTGTTATTTACTTTTCTCCATAAATTCCTTTCATTTCAGAAGAGAAGGTACTGCCTTCCTTAATGAAATTTGTCTTAATATATTGAAATAATAAAGTTCTATATAAGGCATAGCTGAGTTCCAGTTATGGGACATATTTCATAATTTTTTTAAAAACTTTTACATCATTATCTGTAAATGGGTTTTAACCTGACTGATTTCTCCTTGGAACAATTATTTAGGATAAGTATACAAATACATCTACTCTTTGATCACACTGCACAAATGACAGGCACATCATCTGTATTGCCACTTGAGTGGAACCAAACTCCTTCACTTGCCCTAAAAATGGAGACTCTAATGATGAAATCAGGAACTGAACTCATCGTTCTTCTTGCTGGGAGAATTACTTGAAGACAAATGTTGGCAACCACTGTAACTAATGCAGTTATACCTGAGTAAATCAAATATAATCAAAATATATACTGATGACTGTGACTCATAACCATAACCTTAAAGATAATAAAAAAGATTTTATAGGAAGTAAATGATGTGAACTTTAATGATTTATAGCTGGGTTTTTTGAGGAAAGAATAGATTATATTACAGGGTTTAGGATTGGAAACATCTAGTTAAGGTTAGGGGGAGACCTTTTCCTTATTTTAGTGTATATTCCTTCAGACAGAAGGTTTGGTTTGGCTTGAATAAAAAAATTAATATTTATGTTTGAATAGAATCTGTATGTGTGTAACCTCAAAGTAGAGGAGCATGAAGGGTTAAATTTCTGTTCTTCATAGAACCAGGGTCAAGAGCTGTGTGATGTACAGGAAAATAATGACAGCAAACACAGCCAGGCTTCAGAGAGAAGAGAGAAAAATGTCATCTAGATTTGAAATAATAGCAGAACTCTGCACTGCTTTTAAATGGATCAGAAATTTACAGTAATGAAGAAAAAACTAATCAGGTTAAACTTTGTTCAAAGTTACATTAAATTTCTTCATGATTCTCTGATGGACACTTCTCTGGTGAGAAGTTTCCAGGAGCAGATGAGTCCATTAAGGTGGTTTTATGACAAGCTTTAAGGTGAGGCTTTTAAATATGTGAATGAATGGCTGGAAGATCAGGTGGGGTAAAGCAGCTGGTTCTGTGTCTGACCAGAGACCAGTGGGACAGAAGAGGGTCGGGAGCTGCATCAGGTGATTCTCTAAGGAGGCAGCAACTGCAGAGTCTGCAAAACAGAACAAATAAAGGAATAGTTCAGCAATAGTTCCTCCTATCTAAGAAGTGGATGAATAAAATGTTGTACAAGGGATTGCACAGTCATGGTGTACATCACAGAAGTCGCTTAGAGAGTTCTGAGGTGTTTCCAGAGAATTTCTGTGTGCTGTGCACACACTGTATGTCCATAGCACTTCCCTGGCTTAAAGGAAGTGATTTTATGAAGAATTGTGATTTCTAAAAGCCTGCTGTGCCTTATAAAAATTGTAAATTTTATTTATATATTTGTGTATTGGTGATTGGAATTAGTTTGTGTTCTCTTTTCCCAGATTTAGTCCATTTAACCTGTCCATCAACTAAAACTGCAAGGGAAGATTTAGAGCCTGTTGTACAGAAGTTATTCAATGTAAATACAGAAAAAGGTAAAAATAAATGAGGTATTATGATATTATTTTAGATAAATATAATTTACCCATGTAACTAAAGTATCTGCTATGGACTTCTTCAGCTGTGGTTTAACTTCAGTATCCAAGGACATGACCGTAAGTGTCTGGGAACTTCTTAATTTTCACACTTCTTTTTTTCCATGAAACTTATTTGCTGTTCAGCACATCCTTGAAAGGTGCAGTAGTGAAATGAAATATTTGTGAAGCTGTTTTTTAACACTGTCCTGTTATGAGTGATTTCTGTCACCTGGGTATCCCTTATAAAAGTTACCAAAACCCCAGAAGTTAGGGATCTGCCTTTCTCCTCCAGCTGCCAGGTGTGCTCAGTGCTGGAAGCTGCTTGGGTTGCTTCTGCCTCCTCTTATTCTCAGGCTGTGCTCAACCTCTTGTCTTCAAGTGTTTCCTTGTTTGCTGTTTGAATTGAAATTCTCTGGATTCTGCTGTACGCAGTGGAAGCATAAGTTGTTCTGTGTTGTTACCATAAAGATAGATTTCCAATAATGAACTACTTGGCCCTAAATTCAAGGAGACCTTGCTGGCTACTTTTATGACCTTTGGCCTTGAGATGGACAATTCCACACCACAGAGGAAAGCAGCTGTTGATGGAGCAGTTGCTGCCTAGAAGGAAATTGTTCTTGAAATATGTGGGCTAATTCCACACAAGTCTTTGAAATTTAATCCTGAGATCTTGAATGTAATCATGTTTATGGTAGATGCTCACAGAGTAGGCAGTGTGCACATGGGAGATGCTGCTGTGTTCTAACCCTGGCAGAAGCATTTTAAATAACAGTGTGCCTGTGCTGCAAGGCAGGAAATCACAGTTCTTCTGAGAGAAAACAATGCTCAGCTCTCAGTGATGGGTTTTGTTGGTATAAATGCAAGTTATTAAGATGTGGGAGTACTTTATAATATTCGTAATTGCTTTGCTTGTAATAGGTAGAAAACATCTTGGGTTTGTAAATAGAAAACTTTATTAGACTGGAGAGGTGTAAACATTTCTCATTTGTCTGTCTGTTAATATAAAGCCTGCTAATTTTCAACTTTTAATATTTAACTTCTATCTTCAATTTGCAAGACAATGCCATGTGTTTCAAAGAGCTGGTGAAGAGAAGATCAGCTTAGTGCCTTCTAATCATTTGGGGAGGGGTAGCATTAATCTTAATGTTTAAAGTGATCCGGTTCTGAAATGATAGATTGTTTAGAAGCTGACTGAAATTCTTCTGTAGAAACTCTGTGATCATAGGGGTCCTCAGGTGCACTGAGGCACTGAAAAGCCAGTTTTCCCTGACACATAGGCCTTTTTATCATCAGGATGAGGTAGTGGTCGTATTTTAATTAAAATGTCAGAACAAATACTGTTGGAGTTATTGAAAATGAATCACCAGATAAAGTGAGCACTGGGCCATGGCAGGTCAAAGAGGCAAAGTCACCTGGAGAAGAGGACTCCATTCATTTTCCTGCCTAAATGAGGAAGAAGTAACTTTTATGAGCAATGTGAACTTTTAAATATATTAAAGAGCATCTTGCCCTGTATTAAGGCTCAGACTTTCACAGGCTGATGAATTTAATTTATATTTCAAACTGTTCAATATGGGTAGCACCTATTTTTTTTAACTATTTGACAGTTATAAAAAGATACTGAAGGAATAGCATAAATTTATCTCTTTTTTTGTAATTCAACTGCTTTAAAATACTGTTTTGAATGCCATAGTTATCGAGAAGTTTCTTCCTTGGAAAGAAGTAAATCTCACAAGGTCTTTTACAAGCTTCATTTATTTTAGAGGAGGTAAAATACAAGAAAGGGGACAGCAAATATTCCAAACAAATAGTATCTATTAAGCTCAAAATCTGTGTTGTGTATTCCTCCCTTGTATTCTGCACTGTCAAAAAGTGACCTTCATCTTCCCAGAGGTTTTTCTGCTTGTGTACAGAGGGATTATTGGAATGTGCAAAGTACTGCAGGAAGGGACAGATTATGAGCAAGTAAGTTGAGTTTGTGATAATTTTGTATTCATGATGAATATAGTAGCACAGTGCAATCCTCAGTAAGTGAAGATAAATACCAATTAGTCATTTATTTTCATTTAGCAGCACTGCCACAATTGGAGATTCTAGGTACAAAGATAAACTATGAAATGAGAGGGGAAGAAATGACACATCAGAAATATCTGTGCACAGGGAATGCAATGCCTTCAAGTTGGCAGAGCCCAGGCAGGACTTGCTCAGTCTGTCATGTGCTCTGGGAGTTTATCTACAGTAAAGGAGATAATGTGAGAGGTGTTAAATTTAGACCAGGTTTCTTGTAGGGTGCTTGTAGTGATAACTGCTGCTGGTGTGGTGTATGGTGTGCAGAGTAAGTGGAGTTTGCATAGTTGTGGTTGGAAAGGAAAGGAAAAGTATGATGGAGAATCTCAGAAAGTTAAGTAATTGGCTTTTTAAAGAAAAAAAATACTTTATTACGGTAACTCCATGTTAAAAATTTGATTTCCAGTATGCCATATATTTACCTTATCCCACAACAACACTGATTGCTCCTTTTCCTTTTCAGAGAGTGAAAATGAAGAGCTTGAGAAACCTAGAGTCCTCTGGGCAGTCTACTTCAACATGAGAGATTCTTCAGGAGTTGAAAAGAGTTCCTATGCTGGCTTACCCTCCAACGTTTATATCTGCTCTGGGCCAGACTCTGCTTTAGGAAACGACTGTGCTGTCAAACAGGTTGGGCAGAGCAGATTTTGGCTGCAGAACTTTAATTTTAAAGACATAAGTCCAATACGGTCTAAGTTATTCTGCTTTATGCAAAAGTATACATGATAACTCTGCAAAATTATAAAACTAGGTAGGTGGAGAGATCAGGAATTAGTCACAGTCTTTCACCTGGAAGGTAAAGGAGGAGGTGCAGTACAAATCAAAGCCAGAAAATCCTGTCTACAGTTCAAGTTGGAAGGATCACCAGAGAAGTTTAATACTTGCAGGACATAGTCAGAAACCAAAAACTTACTGGGGAAAAGCCCAACACAGTTACTCATGTGGTAGATTAGGCCTCCTGCCTCAGCTTACCTTCTCTTTGCCTTGGGAGCACTGTAATACAGAATTTTCCTTTGAGAGATCCCCTGGATAAGGAAGGTACGAATTCTGAGGCAGATCTACCCCAGCAGCCCCTGTGGTGTCAGGGCGCTTTCAGACGCAGGAGAACACTTCAGAGCTTTGGAGGATTAAGTGTCACTGGGCATTTTTAAAGCTGTGTTTTTAATGGCCATGTTCAGACAATGTGCATGCCATCCTCTAACCAGTTGCAGGATTTTTTATGACTAAGTCATAAACCTCTTAAAAATAAGATTTTGAAGTGGAGAGGCTGACATAGCCTGAACTGCAGGGTCAGAACAGTGTCATTAAGGGCTAATAGTATCCTTCATTTTGCTTTACAAGGCAATAATTTGCCTCCCAGAGGGATCAAGAACTGTAAAGACAAAAAATAATGCAAGACAATTATTATGGTAGCAGTTATAAATTGTGAATGTGTTCCTTTCTAAACTTGATTTTTTTCAAACTGTTGTTTAAAACAGAGTATGTTAAAAACGATTAAATACACTTAAAACCCACCTATTTCTGATTCTGATAGCCACCTTTTCTAACATTCAGGTTTATCTTCCCTTAAGAGCTTTTATTCTTACCAGTGAATAATGGTGGGATAGATCAGGCCCGGTTCTAGGTGCTGTAGTTCAGCCTTTGTGATCAATCTGTTGGGCGTCAGTGAGAGAGATGCTAAGCAGATCTCAGAGGAGGAACCATCAAGAGCCTAAATCACTGCCTTTTAGACAAAAATAGAGAGAGGCTGTGTTTTTTTGAACCTGATTTAAATTTTGAAACGAATGGTCACAAGTTAAAATGGAAAATATTACAGTGTAAACATGTTTATAATTGACAGTCAATGTGAGAGCAAAGTGAAGAATAGGCTGAAGATAAGGCAGAAGTCACACCATACAGGGACCTTGTAGACAAGTGGAGGAGGAAAATAGCTGTAAGTTGGCCCTAAATCACTCTCATCCTTCTGGGAATGGGATGGGAATTTCCAAACAGGAGATATTTGCAAAGTCATGGATCAGAACAGTTTTTAAAAACCCGAAAACCCAGTGGGTGTATTAGTCTTGAAGATAGCTTGGAATATTATATCTAATTTCTCTAATCATTTTGGGATTAGTGTTTTAGTGATACTTGCTGTGATTTATTTCTTCAGTCCTGTCAGTATTCCTGAATTCTGTTTGTCATGCTGTGTGATTGCACTGCTGACACATTATTGGGAAGGCAAGACTACAGCTCTTACAGACAACTCTCCATCTACACCTCATATAGAAATTACTGCACTCTTGTTTTACTGTAATTCTGTGTTCACTTCCTGGTGTGATACTGAATTAATGTTGATGGTTGCATTTACTTGCCCTGAGGATAGGCTAAATGAAATGAAGATGCCATTTATGATCCTTTCAAACCCTGTATGTGTGGATCCAGTAAAGCATCTGGCTTCCAGTTTTCTGTGTTTTCACTGCTGCAACCTGACATGAATTATTATGAGCTAAAGTAATAATTCCCTGACATATTTCAGACTTCTGAGGTATCTTCATGGTCATGAGAGGATGTACTAAAACTGTCAGGCCAATATTTGTCCTTTAAACTGTTTATTTTCTGTATCTGGAAGGATTTCATAGTTAATCAAGTGTTGTTAGTTTGGTAGTAGTCCCTGTAAAAGTGCTGTGAAAGCCCACACAGTTTATCCACAGGCTGGGATAACAGTAAAACAGCAACAACGTTTAGTTTTATTCAACTTCAGCTGTTGGAGTTTCTGTGCAAGGGCTTTACATGCCTGTGTCTTAATGCTGGATTTAATTGGACACACATTTCTCTTACTACTAAATATTGAAGGCACTATTGTCTACCTTAATTACTTTAAATATCAAAGTGTTATAATGGAAGAGTTGTTAAATTATTATTGTTTACTCTGTATTGCTTCAGCTGGATAAGGTTAACTTAAAAACTTGGTAGGCTTAAAAGTGCTCTATACCATTAAATTGTTAAGTTGTAATCAGTGGCATGATGTCCTACAGAACATAGTGAGAATTTCTTCCCGTGTTCGACCTCCTAATCGTTTGACCATTTTTGGAGTGGATATTTGCTGACTGATTGGACTGAATAATTGTTGTTAACTGCATAGGAAATGTTTGTCTGCTCTAATTTTTCATATATTCAGTTCAAAATATGACATCTTCCCTCAGTATTCTGTTAAATACAATAATAGTTGAAGTGTATTTTTGGAGTAGCAAGGACAAATGCAGACTTGAAATTAAAAGTTTTTCTCTTACCTTCAAAAAGTTAAACCCCAGCTTTTTAGGCTGTTGTACCCCCTTGCTCCCCAGACTTACTAGGCAAGGCTTTCAAATGACAAAACTGTGATTTTGAAGTAGAGAACAGAATTGTCCATTTTTTCCTATACTAATATAAAATGTTGTAAACAGTTTTGCATGGGGATGGAAGAGTAAAATTTAAGAAGGAGAGTGAAAAATGGAATTGAACTGAGAGTAGACAGGGTCGTTGAAGCAGTTAATAATGGAGTCCTGCATGCAGTGCTGCTGATAGGAAGCCGGTGCTGGTGGGCAGTGGAGTTCATCACAGAGAGCTCTGGGGTACCAGTTCAGTGATGGATTCGTCTGCAAACAATTCCCTCTTGTCCAGGATTCCACGTGCTGTAATGGGCATTTGCAGGTGGCACTAAGTGACCCTGTCAGCCTGGCAGGGCAGGGCCTGGAGCAGGAGGAATATCAAGATGAAATGCATTCCTGCCTGTGTGGGAGCTCCCATCACAGGCTGTCTTTGAGTTGTAGGTTACTGAGCAGACAAATGCAAAGGGAATATTCCTCTGCCTTCTTAGAAACCCAAACCAGGCCCATGATCTGCTTCAGGTGTCTGCATTTGCCTTGGAAACTCAAGGACTTGGAAAAGAAGCCTTGATAGAAATGTGGAGGGCATATGGATCCAGTAAATAAATTCCCAAAGTCTCAGGCTTTTTTTATTTTTAATTTATTTATAAGATAACTTTATAGATGGGTTATTTGTACAAGTACAAGTAAAAGTTTTTAACACTAGTTAATAGAGCTTCTTGCATCCTCGTGGGGTTTTAAAGGATTTTTGGCCTCCTTTGTTTGCATAAAATGTCTGGTTCTCTGGAATCCTAAGATTGCATTACTTTGATTCTTTTTTCTCCCACATTTTGCAGTTGTATTGTCCATGTTGTAGTAACAACCACACTGCTGTTCCAAGAACTTGTTTCTTTTTAATATCTTCCATTGCAGTGGCAAAAAAACTTCTTGTGCGTATTTAATTTCTAAACCTTGATGGCATGAAGAGCAAGTGCCATTGTAAATTAATTCCTTGAGCTAGATCTCTCTTTTTATCTAAAATACAGTTCTTTTCACACATACGGTTCTGTGTGCACACAGGTCTGTGCATGTAATACCTTGGGATTACAGACAGGAGTTTTTAATAAACTACAGATGTATTTGGATGTATTTTCAGTGGTCACATTCTATTGGATGAGAACAGTTCTCAGCCAAGCTATGTTTAAGCTGTTCAGAAAAAAAGAAATAAAAATTCTTCTGCTATTTTTAAATTTGAGAAGGAAACCCATACAGCCATGGTATGGATTGTACTTACGTACAGTTCCCTGGGTTTGCTTACATGAAATGGATCCCTCCCTCTGGAAAGAGGCAAGGTCTTTCCCATGCCTTGCCTTGCACTGCAGCTAGGGATAGTTTTATAGCGAGAAAAATCAGTTGGCTTCCAAAAAAATCCTCTTTCTTGTTCTCAATACAACATAGAATGACCAGCATTTTTTACAAAGCCCCATGCTGTGACTTCCCAGTAGAACAATGTAAAAAGATAAATTGCTTTTTCTCTTTCGAGGTCTGCAAGAAGGAATGGATTTCCCATGTGTTTACAATACTGTCAAAGTACTAAATCACTATTGATTTGAAAGAACGGAGGTTAATCTTAAATATCTGTAAAATATTGCCTCAGGGTGTTACATTTCAAGGTAAAGTTTGTGTTATTCTTCTTTTTCCTGAATAGGCTGAGACTATTTTCCGAGAAATGTTTCCAGCAGAGGAATTTTGCCCACCGCCACCGAATCCAGAAGATATTATTTATGATGAAGATGAGATTGAGCCAGAAGAGGCTGGATTGAGTAATTCACCAGAGACAAAGCCTGAATCCTCAGCTGAGGAGAGCAGTAGTGGAGGTGGTGCTGCTGTTACAAAGGAAGAATGAATGAATGAATGGTGCTCGCTTAGCAGAAGAGGAGCTTGACCCAAACTAGGACATAAGGGAGGAAGGGTAAGAAAAAGAGGTTTAAACCCCCCAGAGATGTGTTATTTGCCATTGCCGTATTTTCCTTAGCTTGAATCATCTTTTTAAAGTAGTTTCATTGATAGCTGAGGTACTTCTAAACAGTCATAGGTCCGTCAGATCCAGTGGGGTTTGTAGCTAAACAGAAACATACAAAATGAAGCATCTGAATTTAAAGTGCTAAAATAGGATTCATGATTTATTGAGGTGATTTGGTTTTACAACTTGGAAAGAGTCCTCCATCTTTTAAAGAGGCAACAAGTCAAAACTAAGCAAAAGAAAAAAGTGCAAGTTTGTTTACCAGTTAGAAGATGATCTTCTACCAAAAATCCTTGGATCTCTGCTAATTAAACAGCTGAAGGTGAGGCTCACCATCTGTCCTTCACAGTGGTCTTATGAATGGGATTTAAAGGCAATAATATTGATAGTTCTGGAGTGGCTTTATTGTACGGTTTTGGAAATGATGCCATAATCAAGTAGGAAATGTAATCCAGAAGGTGTTCCTCACATGGAACTATTTTGCATTCAGTTTTTTTAATAAGACCTGACAGATGACACATTTTCACTAGTGACTTCATTTACTGGGGAGAGGAAACTGGCAGAATTTAAACTGAATGCCAGATTTCCCAACAAAATTCTAAGTCATAAATGGAGCATTCCTGTTATTAGTTTCCCTGGATTTGTTGCACTATTTGAGCCTTTAGTAAGCCAGTAGTTACTTTTTGAAGTTTGGGGTCTGAGAAATTTAAGTGACCATTAACTGAGGGGGTTTGTGGTGGAGAGAAGGTTCAACTGATAATTCCAAAGGTTTGTGTTGATCCCAGTTAATAGGATTAACATTAGTGTGGTAGCTGTAAACTATGCATTTTGTAATGATAAACCGTGAAGCATTTATACAATAAAATTTATTGAACTATTTATAAACCTAGTTTGTATGAAAAAACTACAAAATAAGAAAGCTGTTGTGACCATGTTAAACTTGCACTTCTTCTGAACCATGCTTGAAATCAGATATGAAAAATATTTATCATGTACTTAAAGATTTACTTTAAAATGCACACCCAGTAGATCAGTAGTGTCTCTAGAGATCAGCAAGAGTTGATGAGTTGGGGTTTAAACTTCTTCATGAAGGTAGAGACGGTTCCAGCAGTGCTTAAATACTGTAAGTAAATTAAAAAATGCCATTGAGTCATGAACATTGAGCACTGCCTGGCTGTGCCACAGCCAGGCTTCTGTACAGTCCCGTGGTGCCCATGCCTGCCTTGAAACTGGCTCCAGGCCAGAAAGGGTAATTTATTTATTTTTTTACGGCATAACTGATACTGTTCTCCTTGTCCTGCATCGTACCCACTGTCCAGTTTGCATTTCAGGGTTAGTGTTTGCACCCTTTGTTGGATAGGTACCATACGTGTGTGTCTGTGTGTGCATAATCCCAAAGTCCTCAGAAAAACACGTGGCTGGAATGTTCCCATGTTCAGCAACTGTAACCTCTGGATGCCTGTGATTGAGAAGTTACTTATATATATATATGTATCAGCAGGCTGCCTCTCCTTTTAGCTGTGATTTCTCTGTGTGTTGGAAAGCATGACTGTATGGTGATTGTATTTAACATCTGCAGATCTGTAAAAGAGTTAAGTGGAGGGACCTATCCCTGTTTGTCTCAAAAACAGGGATCATAATTGAATCTCTCATCTATGTTTACAAGGAAATCGCTTGATGAAAATTAAAGGTTTGCTTGCAAGTGCATTGTCCTGTGTTTTCTTTCAACTTTTTTTCAAAGAAAAGCAGTTCATTTGTTAGCTGGGATTTCCTGAGAATTGTCTTGGCTGCCTTCAGCACGAGGGCTCCTGTAATTGCAAATATGGGTACCTGTGTTATCGAGTTTATATAAATTCATATCCGAGTGCTCTAAGTCCGTGTGAAGCCAGGTTTGGAAATGGTGCAAATTTGATTTGAGATCGATGGAATAAGGTACAAGTTGGAGGCTGTGGCTTTACACTACATTGGTTGCTTAAAAACTGTTTTCATGTCTCTTTCATAGGGTGAATGGAAACATTAAATGTTTTTCCTATGGTACTTGAGTACCCAATAGCTCACTTGCAGGAGCAGTAGATCAGACTCTTGATCTTGGTGTTTCACAGAAATCACGCTCTGAACTGCATTTTGTTCTTTCTTTAAATGATGTAAGCATGGAAAGCGAGGGTTAGGCTTATTTGAAGTCGTTTTTAAGGCTTGCCATACAGGATGTATTCAAAAGATAACATGACTTTTTAAAAACTGGCAATTTATCTGTAGGATTATTAATAAATCAAGTTAAAGAAAGATAAGGTTAATTGAATTTTTAAACAAGTAGCTGTATTATCCTTCAAGCACCTTGGAGCTCATACAATATTCACACCTTTTTTTTCCTAAGGAGTGCTTTGATATGTTTGAATTCCTTTTTTAATGAGTACTTTCTTTTTAAGTTGGTTAATTGGATTAACCCTTAATATTCAAAGAGTCTGTTTTATACCATTTTCCCTTCCGTGGCATCGCCTTGGCTGTAGGACTGCAGGTGGTTACTGCTCCTTTGGAGGTATTTTCAGCCACGAAGCTGCTTCGTCTGCTTTTTCTGGTGATGATGATGCTTAGGGCCATTTGACAGGTAATCATTAGAACTTGGATGCTTGCAGACTATGGGGTCTTTTCTCCTATCATTGCAGGGGGATTTATGTGGGCAACTCCTATTAATGTTAATGGGACTTGCATGTGTAAATCCTCCTTGCATCAATGGGAAAATTGACCCCTGAAACAAAATATCTGCAGTTAGACTTGCTGATTCAGAAACATCCAGGCACTGCCAGCTCCCGTGTGGGAATGTGCTGGAGCATGAGCTGTTTCACTAGAGTGCTCTGGAGAGGATTTGGGGAATTTCCAGGATTTTATCTTCTTATTTTGTGTTTTCCATCGACTGATTCTTGGAGTTGCACCAATGATTCCCTTTATGTAGCTGGGAAATGCAATTTCCCATTCCATACTGAGGAAGTTGCACAGCTCCTTGGTTTGGATGTCATTTTATTTTAGTCCCCTCTCCTCTCTAAATCTTTCTGCATCAGCAGTGTGAGTTGCAACAGCTTAATTTCAAGTATAATTTTCTAGTGATGTATTGATTAATGACAAGTCAGAAGTATTAATGTACTGTTTTCACACAATAGGAGACTGGGTCGTTTACAATCCATAATCCCTTCTGGAGAAAGGATAGAATTAATTGCCTCAACACTCATATATGTGCTTCCATACCTTGGCAGTACAAATGAGAATTACATTTTTTATCTGTGGATAAGTTTATCCATTCTGTATTGTGTATGTTGTTGCTTACTCAGTTACTACTGTAGATATTTTATTTAATCTCTGCAGTGCATTTTTGGGTTTTACTTACCAGGTGATTTTATATCAGTAGCAAATCAGTCCTTGGATGTAAAAAGTCTGTTGTGGAGCCACCCTATACTGCTCCAGAGATCTCCCCTGGTTTTTCTGCCACAGTGAGTGCTCTCCTCAGCCATTAATTATCAATAAGCTCTGCAGATTCTGGTGGGCTGTCTCCTGTTTGTGTCCTTTTTTAATTATTTCTGAGGATTTCGTGCCTGCCATTAATGCTAATTTTCCAACAAGGGGAGCAATTTGCTGAGATCACGTCATTAAACAGCTGATCTGTGTGTGTGTTTCTACAGTTACTAACACTTTTTCTCTAATGTGTGTATATATGTGTATTGTATGACAAAATTATTAATTCATGGAAGTTTATCACTTAAACTTTCGCAGAAACCAACCACTATAGAATGTCCAGAAGTTAGAATTACCTGCATTGCCAGAATTGTCAAAAATACGTGGGAGAGTTGTGGTGGCAGAGCAGTTGCCTGCATTCCTTAGGTGAGTAATAATGCCAAGTATCTGTGGTAAATGTAGAAGTGGTTGTGACTGGAAGTTCGAGCTACTGATATAAAACATTCATTTATTGCAACCCAGTTTAACAGTAAGCTTGCTGCAGTGATCAGATGGAAATGTTAGCTTAGGTGTAGGATTTCAAGAACTTTTTTAATGTGATGAGAAGCTGGCATAGAAGGATTTTTTGAGCTGTAGAGGTGAGTGGTAGGAAATGGTCAGCCATGTGGAATTCATGTTGTCAGCCTCATCTCCAGCAGCAAAATAACTCGTGGTAGAAATAGAGCTTATTAGCAATTCCACATTATGTTTATTTACAGGCTGCCAGTTCCTGTTTGTAAGAGCGAATGGTTCTTCAAAATTTGGCTGGGGAGCCCAGCAGGAATGTTGTAAATCTCACTGACATCTGAGATTTAGGAAGTTGACAGTGAAGTATCAGGAAGGTGCAGTTGTTGACTGCATGGGAGTTCTGATCAGAGGGGACTTTAATAGAAAATACTCTTCCTGTCACAATTCCAACAGACAATTTATTTTACACTACTTGCATGCATTGACAAATGAGATGGAAGGTATCAACCTGAGTGTATATCAGACCCAGATGTATTTGACTAAACAATTCAGGAAGTCTCAGAACACCCACATTTTTAGATGGAGATTTTCAGGATCTCATACTTCCTTCTGAAGTGCCACCCCGTAATTCATTTCATATTTGGGTCTCTGGAGAAGGCCTCAGTGCTGTTCCTACATTCTGTAGGGTTAAGACTTCAGGAAGTGGGGCAGGCCAAGCCTATGGACCCTCCATCTGCCCTCTGAACCAGAGGAGGCTTCTCTGCTGGCATGACAGCAGTTGGTGTCAAACAAAGGCACCTTTGGCTTTTAGAGGTGCTTTTGTGCTCCTCCAGCTTCAGGAAGCTTCTCTCATGAGCTCTGTCTCACTCTTTTTCTTGTGGTCTGAGCTGCTCTGGGAAATGCTGCTCTGTTGGGAGTGATTGTTGGCTCGATCCTGGAGCTGAGGTCAGTAATGATAAAACAGCTGGATAATGCTGTACCAGACTGCAGCTCACTGGCACCTCAAAACCAGTTCACAAGCCATAAAACCAGTGTGGGTTTTGCTGCTGAGCTGGTAATTATACCTGAGCTGCATGTCCAGGGTGGGGAACAAGTTTTTAATCACTGGAAATTTGAGTCTGAGAAAGGATACAAGAGTCTTCTCTGAAAAACCAAAATATAAAAAAATCCGAGATCCAAACTCTCCTGGGCTGACTCTGTGTGCATAAGAAACTCTGCAATGGCTAATGTGGAATTCTGCATCTATTCTGCCTCAAACCCAAGCATATTTCTGGAGCTCACCCAAGGGAAAGCCATTTAATCATGATGAGAGACCAGCTGTCAGCCCAATGCAACGAAACAGTTCCCTGCTCTGAGAACTTTTCCCTAGCGTGAAAGTCACTGCAAGTCATGGTTGATTCCTTTGTTGTGAATAAATTATCCAGTGGATTCAGCCTTTTTTTCTTGTGCAAAATTTGTGTAAGCCCCAGCTAAGTACCTTCAGTGAATCATTTTAGACTGTAGATTATCCAAGGAGAATCCACTATGGAATTCTTACAGCAACTTATTAGCTTAAGTCATGGGGTATTCCCCTGCTCCATATTTGGATGCTGAAATAATACATAATAATGAAGACACCATTTTTAAAATCACATCAGACATTTTTAAGACAGAAAAAATGACTTTATGAAAAATATTTTAAAATCTACTATTAAGGAAGCCACTGTAAAATGACTTATTTTGGTGACACTTGTACATGATGTATTTTCTTTCCAAGGAAGTTTTAAGCCAGGAAACATTTGATTCCTTGCCAGACTCTCAGTCTGATTCTAAGTGAAAATATGAGCATGGTAAAAGCCAGCAGCCCTCTCAGCTGCATTGTGAGGATATTCCTGTCTGCTGAGGGATCACTTGCCATGCACACGTCTGAAAGCACGTGCACACGTGTCGTGGGGGAGACAGAGCAGGACTCCCATGAGGAATAGTACCAGCAGTGGGTTATGGATCCACTTGGCACTCCAGAGAAATGGGTATATTTTTTGGCTCTGGCACTGCTTTCCTCACTGAACATGGTTGAGTCATTTCCCTTTAATGCTGTAGTAAAAAGGTGTAAAATGGTGACAGGTATTTTCTGAAGCCTTTTGAGAAGTCAGTGAAATATAAAAGTAAATGTATTTGAGAAAGAAAATGAACACTGGTAATGATAACTGTAAAAATGGATAGCAGGAATATTTGAGTAGAGGGGCAAATGATCTGAGAAAAAAATCCAATGTAACTCTTGTAACGTGACAGGGATAGCAGATGTTTTGTTACTCAAGTCCCTTGTTCCATCCCTGACATTTCCCATGTTTCTCAAGTGAGGTTTCACCAATCAGCACAAACTCTTTGTTTACTGCTTAATAAAAATAACAAAATTATCCTTATTTTGTGACATCTATTTCTGATTATGCATATTTTGCTGGCAGATTGTAATGCATATTGCTTCATTGTTTAATTAGGACTTAATGCTAATGTCATTAACATTCTAGTCGATAATTCAGTAGGTTGCCTATTTATAGATGTAATGAAAGTCATAACTTTTGGTAGTGAAGTGCTTCTGACTGTGCTATTAAATTAAAAATAAACTTACTCTAACCTGACGTTAGCTTTCAGTTTCATTGTCCATGGTCCAGTTAGTCTGAAAAATGCTGCTGCATGCACTAAACATGGGGGTTTTTAATGATTATTTTTTTGGTAGAGTTTAACTCATCCTTTCCTTTGAGAGAAAAAAAAAAAAAAAGAAATAGACTAAACTAAGCAAGAATCTCAGAAAACTCTGAACAGTTGTTTGAAATATTATCCTTGAAGAGAATTGAATTTAGGTAATTGGAAGCTTGTCCAAATTTTATTCTGTGATATTGCTTGTAAATCAAGTAATTAGAGAGCACTTCACCTCTCAGTTTCTTACCACGAATACAATGTGTACTTTATTTGTGGTTATAAAGTGCAAATAACTGGATTTTGTACTCCACGTAATCCCTTTAGTAGGGATAATGAATTCTATGGATTTCTTTATTCATGGCATTTCTCTAAGCATTTGTAAAATATTATTTGCATAAATAATCTTTTCTAGGGAGATTTCCAAATAAAAGCAGTGAGTTGGATACTTGTCACAAGACTCAGTAAGCACGGCCCTGTTTTGGATAATATTTCACTGTTGTTCTTAAGTCCTTAACTTCTAAATGCAGTTTATATTCAGTGACCAGATTGTGCACATTCTTGTTTTAATTCATCTTTTTATAGTTTGAATTCTGTGTATTTGTAGGCCTCATTTGGTAAACTTTGTAACCTGTCCCAGTTTAATTCAATGGGTCTTTTTATTGTATGCTTTTCTTTAATCTTTGACATCATCAAGGAGGTTTGATGGTGCCAGGCCAAGAATAATACTGGAGTAATAAGTGGGAAGTAAGACAAAGTGAGGAAAATTGTAAGTCCTGCCGGTCCCCTCCTTCCCGTGCTCACAGGCACTGCTTGGTGGGGGAGGAAAATTCGAGAGGTGATGGAATAGTTCCTGCTTGAAACTTTGCAGTTCTGGATGATTTTCTCTGGCCACAGCTGGGCGCTGCCAAGGGAAAGGGGCTGTTGGGACACCCCATCGACCTCATCCTGCTCTGGGACAGCTAAATGCAGCTCTGGATGTGAGTTTCGGAATTCTGTGGAGTTCAGAGGAATACGAGGTGAGTTTGGAGTTCCTGCTGGGCACTTCTGTCCTGTGGTCCTTGGGGACTTTGCTGAGAAGACCAGCACCAAGCCAGGTAAGGAGGTTGTTCTCTGGGCTCCGTGCTGGGCTCTCCAGGACAGCTTGTTCTCTGCTGCTACACTGCTCTCTCTGAGGTACCCTGCTGGCTCTGGCTGGGGTCCTGGGTGCTCTGGTGGCTTCACACTGCAGGGCTGAAACCTCTTCTTCCTGACACCGACAGACACTGACAAAGCCACTTGGAGAGGTTTTTAAAAGATTACTGGAATTTTTGGATTACCACAGATGAATTCGTTCTCTTTCCCAGAATTGAATTACATCTTATCTGTTGCTACTGTATTAATAAAATGGCTGAAGCCAGCCTTAAAGCACAGTTCCTTTGTGAAGAGACTTTAAGCAGGAAGGATTTCTCCAAGATGGGTGTTTTTCTCTGAGTAATGTTGCATACAGACTGGAGATTGCTTCTTCTATTGAATTGCATAATGAAAAATCAATCAGTTTAATGGTTGACAAACTTTGACATTCAAGTAAAAATGTTGCTGGTATTTTCATAAAGACCTGTAGGCATGACTAGATTCAGCAACTTT
Organism: Edolisoma coerulescens; assembly: GCA_013397115.1. Classification (NCBI taxonomy): domain Eukaryota; kingdom Metazoa; phylum Chordata; class Aves; order Passeriformes; family Campephagidae; genus Edolisoma; species Edolisoma coerulescens. The sequence goes on from VWZW01004955.1 coordinate 3,390,518, forward strand.
AATTTATGCAATAGTGAATGTCTGCCAAAACATTGTACAAACGACTGTATAATGAGGCAATAATAACCATGAGGAACGGAAGGAAAGCGAACAGAGGCCAAATCTCTCAGTTTTTACACATTATATAATTTCACAAAGCCTTTCAATGTAAAATATGTTCCTATGGCTTCCTTTTCAACACCACGTTCTGTTTTGAAAGCAATTGCTCAAAATCATCAAAACAGACTTATCTGAGACTGTTGTGTAGCTTCAGATGACGGTGTGTTGTTTTTCTACAAGGTGCTGGTTCTGACTGTTCGGGGATTTTTATATTCTTTGATTCAGAGGGGAGAGAAATCCCAGTATGGGAGGAGGACACCTTCATTCCTCATTGATTTCTGCTTTTGGTGTGTGTTTGAGCACACCACTGGGAGGAAGACCAGGGAATGCTGAGCTCTGCTGCCTTTAGGCACTGCCTTCCCCCAGCACCAGGCTGGCCTAAGAAATCCCATCAGCCTTGCCCAGGCCTTGTCTGGCTGCAGGATTTCCAGTGTCCCCTAGCCCACGAGATTCATTCTGCCTGCAGTCACCTTCACTTGGCTCCTCCCTTGGCCTGTGCCTACATCCTCCTTGGAAATTCCCTCTCTTGTATGAAGAGGTCTCAAACTGTGAGACTCAGGGGGAACAAAGACCGAATTAAGGACTGGTGTCTTGGAGATCCTGCTGTTGTCTGGAATTTAATACAACTGAAGTAGAATTCTGTTTACCAAAATAGATTCTTTTTCACCCATTCCCCCTGGATTCCCAAGCATGGCTGGCAGGTGGAGGCGGTGAGGTTTGGCTGGGACAGCTTGTTGGGCTCGTTTGTTGTCTTGTGTCCTTCAACATAGTCACTGTGTCTCTTTCTGTTTCAGTAAATCCCAGTAAATGTAATATCAAATAAGGTGCCAGGACTCCCACATTATCCCTGCTTAATCTTGCTTTTTCTCAAAGGAAATAATCTTTCTCGTGTCAGGAGAGCATTCCCTTTTCTTTCCATGGGATTCATGATAATTTTGTTTCTTTGCCACCTTTAACACTCTTCTGATTTTCGGCTCGATATGATGACTGATATTTAGTATCTCTGGTTTATAACTCACAAAAACAAATTGAAGAAGTTAATTGATTTCCCTGTGGAACAAATGGTGGAGCACAGATTAAAGCATTGTTCCCGTTTTATCCTTCTAGCTCAAAATAGAGATGTGTTACTCTCTACCTTTGATTTTTTTAGTCATTTGTGTGGTGAACTCCCAGCATTTCTCAGTGAAGAAGCCTGCAGTATGTTTTATTCAAGAACTTCCCATTCCCAGGGATGTTAATGCCTAGATGGAATCTAGAATCGTTGTTCCCAAGTGTAAAAAGGTTTGGATTGGTTTTTGTTTTGTGTAAATGTAACTACCTGTATTTATTTGTGGGGACAGTATTTGTTTCCCTGTTCTGCAAGTGGATGAACTCTTAAGCTGTGATTTAGAGAAGAGGCTGGTGTCAAATGCCTGTATCTGCCTTTGAAAATTACCCCTGAAACTATTCTGTCAAATGAAGTGATAAACACAGGGTAAATTCTGGCTTTTTTAGTGGACTCTGAGCTGCTCAGTTGCAGATGTGCTTCTGCAGAGAGTTGGTGGGGAAAGTCCTTTACATCTCAAGGTGGATCTCCTGAACTATCAGGGAACTAATAGCCACAGAATACAAAACTGTCAATCAAAAGGCCAAACTTCCTAAACGTGGTGATGTGCATGGTTCTATAATTCACATTGAATATCAAGCACTGTACTTAGTAAACTCAGAAATAAGCCTGATAAGCCTGATCTACAAAACGAGTCTGTTTCATGGATGTTATGCAAAACATTAGTGAACAGAGGCTGCTGCTGGCTTAAAATTTATGAAATGCCCAATGCACCAACAAATAAGCAGTGGATATTTCAGATATTTCAGGTGTTGGATGAGTTACCAGCTACTTTTCCTTAGTGCTGTAGTTGTAGGTGTACTCAGTGAGCTTTCTGTAATGTCAGACGGTGGTTAGTTATGGGAAAAATGAGTTGCAGTGGGTTTTTTGCATATCACCATCTTTTTTTGTTCATTGCTAAAATGTCGACTTGATTTTCATATAAAAAACACATCCTAATTGCATTTTCAGTCTAACAGGCTCCTAGGTGACGCTTGCCTGTAAAGAATTGCTTGGATTTTACTTCTATTTAACTTTGGCTAAAATTAATATTTTATTTATTGAAAATTCAGAGACCTGTGGGGGAAGGAATCTAGCTTTAAAATTCTGCCAGAAGATATAGAGAACTTATATTTTTTTCTAAACACAGCTTCAATATTGGCAAGCCAGCCCAGGCTGCTCTGGAGGTAATGTTGAAGTTGGAGCTTCATAACTAAAGAACCAAGTAATTAAAAATGAAGCCACAAAACTTTCTCACTTCTCCTGACTAAAGCATCCTTCCTCAGCAATAGAACTCAAACAGTTTGCTAACCTCCAGCACTTGTGTCAGCAGCAAAATTGAAAGTATTTTTTGTCGCCTGCACTGCTGTCAGCAGAAAGAAAAAAAAAAGGAAAGTAGAGGAACATAATTTCAGCACTAACATAAGTATCAGAATGATTTACCTGTCTGTTCTGCTTCACTTTCATCTCAGCTTTCAGGGCTTCATTCATCAATCTTTTATTTACACACGCATATCTCATTTTTACACAATTTCTCTCTCCCTGACCAGATGGCTGCGTTGGCTGCTCGGTGTTCATCAAAGGGAAGGAGAAAACACACGGATGCCTCGTGTCAGCTGGGGAGGATTCGGGTAACTCTGCTTTTCAGCAGCAGTTTTGTAGGTATCCACAGAATGAAAAAGAAAACTTCGATGTTTCAGGAAAATACCACAAAATTGTCAGCCTTTAAAATGCATTACTGACTTTTATCTTGCTGCAAATGTTCTCTCTCAGTCAAGGCACCAGGTCTGCTCCATCACACACAGCCTTTTCAGGGGAGTAGTTTAGCCGGATTAATATAAAACTGAAAGCTGGTCAAAGAAGAAAAGTACATCCTAAATAAAATGAAGAATTATTTTAATTTTTTTCAATTTGTTAATATTTATTTGAATATCATAAACAAGTGCTGTAGTAGTTCCATTTATAACTCACTGATAGCACCCATTTTATCTTTGTACAATTCTGGTTTTAGCACAAGCTCAGTGACTTTGTTTCCAAGGGGCTTTTCTTGAAATGTGTGCGACTTTTTAGGAACAAGCTTGTTCTAGTCATAAAATGCTTTCAAATCTTCCTCTAATGTTTGACCCAATTTTCCTTGTCTAATTTCACATAACCTGTCCTGCCTGCAGTGTTTCTAACAATATTTTGTTGCATTCTTAACTTCTTAAGTGCTATTCCCATAAAAGCTCAGCCTATGAAATTTAGCTTTAGTGGGATCCATTCTGTTTTACACCTTGTTCAAAATTAAATAGACACAGAGATATAAACATTAATAACCATGTTTCCATTTTTTACAAGTCCTATCATTGCAAGTTAGGGGTTTTCCAAGTGTGTTTGTTCTTTTTCTACCAGACTCAATTTCTAGTTTCTATTTGATAGTAGGGTTTGTGATAATTACTTATAGGCTGATTAACTTCAGTAATCCCAGGCAAAGAATAGAAAAGAAAAGGTTTGTAGGGAATTCCAGTCCTTTTGACAGTCAGCATTGTATTATGGGTGACAGGTATCATTAGATGAATTTTATCTCATTCTTCAAAATTCATGTTCACAAAGACATTTGCACAGATGTCATGTGTGTTGTAGGTGCAAGCTGTGCTACAGCACAACAAATGAGCAGAGGATCAGGAACAGAGTCTGTAAAATGGATCTGAACCAGCTCCGAGCCCTCACACAGGAGCCAACAGTGGGAGATACCCTTGGAAAGGCAGCTCTGCTGCCAGGCTGGAAAAGTATAATGTCCTCAATATTCTTATCAATAATGTAACATAAATATTGCAATACCGCTCCGAACATTTGCCACTGACAAAATGATTATGGCTTAATCAGCATTGACAAGGACAGGGCCATTATGCTCAGTAATACACTGGTAATGGGAGCATGGCCATTATCATGAGCTATGTGCTAATGCTGCTGCAGCCCAGGCTCCTCTGGAGCACAGGGAAAGGGCTTCCAGCCCCAGCATGGACACTGTGTCCAGGCACGGAGTGACTTTGAAAGGGCTTTAAAAACAATGGTCCTAAATGACTCAACAGAACCTCCCAGCAAATGCTGTGCAATGCAGGATAAATGTAATAATAATATAAAAATTGTGTTGTGCCCTGCCCAGGCCAGGGAGGTTTAGTTTTTGATTCTGCAGTGTTTTCTCATTAATTCTGGTATGTAAATTGTGAACAGCACCGAAGAACTTAGAGGATGTAGAGAAGAGGTTCAGGTGTAAGTCAGGCTAATGAAACACCTGTACATCTGAAAAAGAACTTAATAGGATAAATTGTTTGCCTACAGGTAACTTCATTGGATCAAGGGCTGTTTGCTAAAGCCCCTTTAATGCAAGCACAGCAAGGACTAGAACCTCCAGCAAAGTCAGCCCATCACTGAAAACTGTGAAGAAAGCAACCAGGGAAAGTGATGGCTTTTCCTTCTCAAAAAGTCATCAAATCTGAATTTTGCCCTACTATGAGTCCAGACAAGGCAGTAACAAACTGCTGCACTTAAAGACTAAAATTCAATGACTACAACATAGGAATCAGAGTAGCCCATTTAAAGTGAATTTCTGCTCTTAAAGTGAAAAGTGTGTGGTAATTCTTGGATATCATTGCTGTGATTGCATACCTGTGTTTTAATTGGTCAAATTGCTGCAAAGTAATAACAGAGCCCCCAAACAGAGGGGTCCTGGGAGAAATTGGAGGGGTCGAAGGGAAAATGCCCAAACTGTTTGCTGAGGTGATTTAATCTCTTTTCCAACAACCTACAAAACTGTTTTTACTTAGACTGGGGAAGAGCTGATGCACATAAAAGAGTGCAAAAAACTGAGCAGCATTGAAAGAGATTTGATGTTAAATGAGAACCAGGAGGCACTGAAGTGAAGCTAAACTGAAACACAGCCCTCTCCTCTCCTTCTTGTCCTTCCACTGACATCACCAAAAGGAGCAAGCTCTGCTGAAACCAGAATGTAAGAGAAATATGCATTTAGATCATTTATTGCATGAATATTTTTAGCCATTTTTCGTCTACTGCTGACAATGGCTTTTGGCTCTGAGGACTACTTTGTCACTTTATACCATTTAATGCGTTATTTCCAGAGGAAAAAAATTCAAATGCTGATATGTTGTCAGACCTGAAGCTGGATATGTAAAAAATTATGGCTCAGGGCTGAAACTTTAACAGAAATACAAAGTTCTCTGAATATGAAACAATGGGGGAATAGAGGTTGCAGTTGGCCAGTGTCAGTTATGCCATTTCCCTTTCAAATTGTCCATACTCTTGATCTTTCAGACTGAAAACCTACTGCTGGAACTCCAGGTGCTTGGTTTGCCTTTCTGTACAAGCATTTTTAAAGTTCAAAATTAAAAAGAAAACAGTGACTGCAGCTCTAGTTGTGAATAATCACAAGATCTGACTGTGGCATCTTAACTGCACCTATTGTTTCACATTATTTCCATGGGAAGAATGTTAAAAAAAATATTAAAGCAAACAAACAAAAATCATTAAAGCAAACAAACAAAAAAACCTCACAAGTTTTTTGTAACCTGTGCTGGAGAGATGAATTTTTCTTTCCTACCGCTGCTAGAACTAAACAGCAGTTGTAATACACAGATTTTGGAGTAAAGGTATAAGAATTTGGAACACTTTCAAAGGCTCTTTCTCTCGGCAGAGATGTAACAGACTGTTTTGGAGTCCTCCTCCTCCCCTGTGCGTAGAGAACACTGCCATCTGCAGAGAAAAGGGGAGCTGTGTCACACCTGACAGCAGCAAACAGCTGAAAATTCCGAATTCCCCGGGTGACAGGGGACACATTTTCCGGGGCCAGGGTAATAGGCTGTGGGGACAGCAGGGCATCACCTACAGGCGAGCAGGAGAGCTGTGATTTCCTTGATGGAGTGTCCTCAGCAGGGCATCTCGGGGGCCAGGGATGCTGCATGCTCACAATAACTATCCTTCTGAGGCTCTCAGCTGCCCTGAAAATGAATATGAGCCCTTGCAGCATAGAGATGAGGAACTTCAATTTCTGCTGAATCATTTTTCTATGTCCTGGAAGAGAATAGCCATGACAGATGCACTGCAGCAAAAGCACAGGAGCTTCTGGAGTTCCATGCATATCAACAAGTTCCAAAACTGCTATCCCTCCATCTTTATTATGATATAAGAGCTATCAAAAGCCAAATGTCTCCTCTCCCACCTCCTTCCAACATTATGGGGCTTAATACATGGCCTTGTTTGTTAGTTTGATGGTGTTTCCATAATGCTGCTGTTGGCACAGGTGCTGCACACCTGGAAACCTCATAAACAGGGCTGATACCCCATTCTGGGGGGAAAAAACCCCACGAGGAGGCTTTGACCTCCCCAACATCACACGAGATTTAGGTGTCTTGGGGATCAGATTTACCACTGCACAACCCATAAAATGAAGAATTCTCAAGTTTAGGCAAAAACTGTTGAAGTAAAACTGTATGTGGGAGGGAAAACTAAGGGAATGCTCAGGAGGGTGGCTGTAACTCAGGTCTGAGCATCGAGGCAGAGATCTTCATCCTGCTTTGAAACCCTCAGCTCAGTGTCACCGCTGTGCCCAGGGAACACTTGAAACAAGAAACATTTAGGAGACAGAAAACAGAAAATGAAGATGCTCCTGCTCAGGACAGGCCTTACAATTTACAAACTTCGCTTTTGCCTTGGCTCAGGAATAATGTTATTTCCAAAAGCATTTTGGAAAGCCAGCAAAGTTGTAAGGAGACAGTGAAATAAAGGGAGGATGGGGCAGGTTCCCTGCAAGGACAAACTGAGGAGACCAGGACTCTGCTTGCCAAAGAAACACATCAGGCCAGCCAGGGGCTTTTCTAACCAAAATAATTAGCTTGAAGAGATGTAGGATTTTTGAGTTTGGGAAAAGATCTAAAACCTTCCTAAATGTGAATTGGTACAATTGCAGATATTAGCAATTTTTATAGAGATATGTAGTTCCATGTCCATATTGACAGGATCCTTGTTTCTTGTGCTTTCTGTTGGCAATGCATTTCACAGATTCATTATGCCTTAGTTTTAAGAAGAGGGGGGTTTTCTAGATTTAAATGTACTTCAATTTTCTGCCTCTGTTATGAGAGTAAACAGATTAAACAATTTACTTTCTTAAATGTTTGCTATTTTGTATCTTTATCATTCTTCTCTTACAGATCTCGACTAAAGAAAAATGTCCTATTTTTCTATTTTTTTCACTCCTGGCTTTTTTCATAGCTTTGGTCATTTTTTTGCTCTTCTGCAAAGCCCTTTGGTCTGTTCTGTCCATTTTGTTTTCAAAGAGTGTGACCAGAATTGCAAACAACAATTGAGGGAGGAAGCTGTTTCACTCATTTTTAAGATAAACTCATAATAACATATCTTCTGCTAGCAAAATAAACTCATCTGGCTGAGCAAAATCCTTAAAATTCCTGAGAGTGCTTTGGAAGTGCTTGATTTGGTGTTCTTGGTGGGTTGATAACAGAGTTTGCATTAACTTCACCCTTGCCCTTCTGCTTTTCCTTAGCTCCTCAGTATCTGTTTAGATGAGGATTTTCCAGGGCTGCAAAGGACTTTATGGAACCTTTGTCCCACGGAGTTTCAAACCCCACCAGACTCCTTTGAACAGCTCATTCTTATTGAAAAGCATTTTTCTGTATCTCTGAATGTTTAGAGAGCTCTTCAAATACCTAAGAAATAATGTAAACAACTGGTTTTTTTAAGGATTCATTCAGGATTTGGGCCCTTACTTGTAAGTATGGATGTGTATTTTAACTCCATTGCTTTCAAATGTAAGAATTTATTTTCATTTTAATATTGAATACTGTGACCATTGAAGTTAAGTGTACAGGGATGGTTGTCATGTCTGGAGGAATTACTGAAAACCTCTGTGAGAAGACAGAAGGTTTTTCACACTTATTAATTCTGTAAATTACTGTCGAGGAGGTTCATGAAAACAACTCCACAAAAAGCTCAAACTGAGCCAGTGGTGATGGTCCAGAACCTGCTGTGGGCTGAGGCCTCTCACTGGGCTCTGCTGGCCAAGGGATCCCACCCTTCCTGTTCCCACCACGATTACAACCTGTAAATTTTGTAATTCTAATTCAGGTAAGAGTCAGGAAAACAAACTTCCATGTTCCTGCTGTGTTTTATACTGCTGGAGATTTTAAATCTTGTCACTTATCAAAGGCAGACTCAAGGTGCTGCTCCTCTAGACAAGAACTCCTGGCTTTTCCTCCTCTTGTTCACTAAACAATCAGATTCCTTGGCAATGCTGATGTCCATCACTTTGCCTCACCTGGATAGGAAATAAGTATGAAATTTCCAGAAATATTGTGCCCAAAAGACCTGGTAGGAGAAAACAAAAAGGATTTCTGCTGGAACCCCAAGGCCAGTTAGGTATGCAAGGCTGCATCTCATTTCTGCAGGCAGTTGCCATGGCTATGGATGTGCATTGGATAATTGCAGCACCAATGACTGCTGGCATTTGCACACACATTTATCCAATTAGGATGTGCAATCAAAGTAATTTCATGCACAAATTAGCTGCACAATTGTGCATGCCTCCTGCACATGTAATTGTATGCCTAATTGGTCTGAAAGTCTTGTTCACAATGTGTGTCTTGATTTTTATTGTAATATGACATAAAAAATAGTTTCATCTGCAGAAATGCAAGTTTTGTATAATGTTAGCATTTAGAAATAACTCCAAGTTCTCTTCATAGGTTTCACAAAATAAACATTTCTCTGTGTGCTACCTGTAGGCAATGTGAGCTCACATTCCACAAATTAATGATAGTTGAAAATTTAACTTGCTTTGTATTTTTGATAATTATAGCCTTAATAAATCCTATAATTACTCTATCCTTTGTGTAGAAATAGGGCCACAAAATTGTACTATTTTTGTTCCTTCTCTGCTACACATAAAGAAAAATAATACTATAGTAGGAATCCTTGCATGGAAACATTGTTAAAATATTGCCATGGTTTTATATTAAAAGAAAATGTATTAAGCAATATATTTAATTCATATAAGTATGAAGACCCTAACGAAAAGAAATCTGGAATCAGTGAAGGCATAATTTCATTTGGTATAACAATTCAACATCTGATGATGTGCTTGAACCAAGACTTTGGTAAAAGTGAGTTTATTTGGTTTATAATCATATTTACTGACATCATGGGGTTTTATTCTTGATTATAACAAGGAAATCAAAAGCTTAAGAAGGAAGCCCTATTTATCTGCTTTTTCCTAATTTCTTCTGTTCTTCTTCTTCCTCACAGAGGTGAGTTCTGACCAGGCTGTGCAAGGGAAGCAGCTGCCACCCCCTGCCATGGGCAGGGACACCTTCCACTGTCCCAGGCTGCTCCAAGCCCCGTCCAGCCTGGCCTTGGGCACTCCCAGGGATGGGGAACATGCCAAACCCTCCTGCAGCAGCTCCTCACTGTCCTCTGTACCCACAAATGGATCCCAAAATACTGGGAATTCCCACGTCAGAGTCTCTTTGCTTCCATAAGGATGGCGAACAGGTCTCTCCATGCTGCACTCGCAAAGCAAAGAGCCAAAACCAGCGGGCAGGAGTTGGGGTTCAGCTTTTGACTTCTCCGGGACCACATCTTGATGACAAAGTGTTCTCACTCTGTAAAGCCACTGCTTGCAGCATTTAGATAAAGTTTAATTGCTGACCTTCTGTTCTTATTCACTTTTTGAAATAACATAAAGCAGGAATCCTCCCAGTCATCCAGAGGCGGAGTTTGGCTTCTTTGGAGCAGACAATCACGACGAGAGCCGCCTCTGTCAGTGCCGACGGTGCTGCTTTAAACGAGTCATCTCCCTCCCCGAAGGGACAGAGCAAATCCTACTTCTTTTTGCTTGGTTTTTCACGTACTTGGGGGAGTGCTTATGGCAGCAAAAGCCAGCCTGCTCGCACTCGTACAGCTGGGAGCATTTTAACACCAGCATTTGGCCCAGCTGGGTTGTTCTGCAGCCGGGGCTCAGCAGCAGAACGGGGGAAGGCGGAACCTGCGGCTGGACAAAGCGGGAGCTGCCCCGGGCACCTCGGAGCTGCGGCTGTCGCTCAGTCATTCCCCTGGGTGTGTTCCCGCTCCAGAGCGATGCTTTCAGCAAAGGACCAGCAGAGAGAGCTCTTCTCTCACTTTCCCACCGGCGGCGGTTCTGACGTCGCCCATGGAAATGGGGTTTTCCACGTGATGTGATGGATTTCGGACTCCAGCAGCTCCGGCAGCGCTTTAGAGGTTTTGTGTCCGAAAACACAGGGTGGAAGAGTGTTGGAAATGTCCAGGACACTCAGCATTTGCTCCGGGACTGAATTCGAACGTGTCTACTCAGACACTTGGAGGTTTTATATACATTCAAAGGCAGAAATTCTGCTTCTGTAAATTCAGATAATACCACCAAGATTGACTTTAAGACATATATTTTAATGAAAGTAATTTTAGCATGTTTTATGGATTTTGCTTATCTTGGAAAATGTGATCCCTGTGATTATTTTAAAATTTACTTTGGAAGGTCCGATTAATTTTTAAAACATAATTCCAAACTCTGACATCCTTTCAGCTTCTTAGGGCTGGTTTCTGTGCACTCATACAAATCAGGATGTACTGAGCTGCAGCTCCTTCTCCTCTTTATTACTGTCCTGTTCTGCTTCCTTTTTCTTTCATTGTCCCACCAATCCAGCACATCCTTTCCCCCCACCTTGCCCACTCTGTTTTCTCCTCAGTCTCCCTGCACTCATCTGCACGTCGTTTTCCCTTTTGGACACTCCTTGTTTCAGGGCTCAGTCTCTGTCTCTCTCACCCAGCCTGTCCCTGCCCTCTGTGCATTCCCCACCCACAAGGACCCTCAGTCTGATGTATTCTCTCATCTCCACTTCCATATCCAGCTCCACGTCCCTCTCTACCCTCCCCTTGCCACATTTCCCAACAACAGCTTCGCTTTCTTTGAGCCCCGAGGGAAACGGCATCACGGTGGTGAAAGGAGTGTGGCCTCAGTCCCAACAAAACCGCGGGGACAGAGGCAAATCCCCCGAGCCAAAGGCTCACAGAAAACCTGCCAGAGTTTGTGATAAGCCAAATACTGACACCGAGGCTGGTGGTGGGGTGGCAGTGTCTGCGCGCCCCGCGCAGCCCCAGCTGTGTGTGGGGACGAGGTTTTTCTGTCAGTCAGGGGGTGAAAATCAGGCCTGTCACCCCAAACATACAGATTCCTTCCCAGCCACTTCCAGAAGGGCTCTCATCCATCCTCCCAGTAACCTCATTTGTAAAATGGGGGAGCAATCCCTGCTGCCTTAGAGTGGTTCTGCTCAATAATGGGGCCTTTGAAGCCGGGGCTTTTGTCACTGTTGTACGAGGATCAGCGAGAAACGACAGTGATTCTAGGTCTAGAAGAAAAGGAAAGGAAAGGACTTCTTTATTTAATTTATAAACAGGTTTTATATGTTAGTTCTCTTGAGTAGCACAAAGCCATTAGTCCCTGACCGTCCAGCTCTTTAGAATGATTGGTTAGATCCCACAACACTCACTTCAAAACGTTTCTCTGGTCAGTATGACAACAGCCTGCACCTGCAAGACAAAGAAGATAGTTTACAGAAACTCCTAACTGTCTTTCAGCCAGAGTCCCTGAGACCGTAAAGACTTTCTCACAGACAGAGGCAGAAAGCTGGAAAATCTCTCTGCAACCCAGCTTTCGGTGTCCACAGGCTTTTGGCTCCCTCCCGGCGCGCGCGGCCTGCGCCCGGCGTTCTCTGGGGCTGTTTGTGTCCGTGCCCGCCGCACTCAGCCCCGCTCCCAGCCGGGCAGCCCAGGGTCACCATCGCTTCTGCGGAACCCGGCCTGTGAGCAGGCATTTTCCTTTCCATCAACTGGAAATTGTCAGGTTTTTGACAGAAGCACGAGGAGTGTCCGCTGGTGGATGAACGGTGAAGGCTTTAGGAGCCGTGAGGTAAGCGAGCAGTACACGTTGATATAAAATGGGCACAAAATTTGAGACCCAGCAGAAAAACTTTTGTCATCAGCACGGAATTAGGTACCCACAATGAGTGCCATGATGAGATTTTATGGATTATCAAATGATTACCTTTGCTCTGCTTCCTCTGAAGACAAAAGCAAACTCTTTGTTAACCTTGCTTATTCTTCATGCTCTGAGTTGTTTTATATCCAAATTGCAGTGTGACATTTATTTTCATGTGTCTGTTCTTTCCCGTATGGAATCATTGAATCCCAGAAGGGTTTGGGTTGGAAGGGACCTTAAAGCCCATCCAGTGCCACCCCCTGCCATGGGCAGGGACACCTTCCACTATCCCAGGGTGCTCCAAGCCCCCTCCAACCTGGCCTTGGACACAAAGATGTTTAGGACATGTTCTATTGATTTTGAGGTATGAATGGATGAAAACTGTTGGTGTATGGATGCAGTTTATCTCTGTAGATTTATAACAAAGTAAAACTAGCATTTTTTTCCAGTCTTCAGTCACATTTTTAATTCATTCATGCTGTGTTGTTCTCAGGATGGGGGTATTGATAAGTCCAGATACCTGAAGAAATCTTCCAGCACTTTTCTCAAGAAAAAAAGTGTAGATTAAAGATATTTATTTAGATAAAGATATTTTGCAGCATGGACAGAATAAAAAATTATGCAACTTTTACTTAATCAGTAGTACATGTTTATAGGCACATTTGTACAAAACTGTCCACTGCTTCCTGGGATTTTTGTATTAACTTCAGTAAAAATCCACAGTCAGTCATGCTAAGAGTGAATGTTTACTGCTTTAGAATGAACATTGCACTATTTTCACTTACAAACCAGCAGAGAAATGCCCCTGATGCTGGTTGCTGACAGGTGAACAAGGACTAAATTTCCATGGAATTTTCATGGAATTTTCATGTGCAGTTATTTAATTTGGGATTGTAGGTATTGTGTCTGTTTGTGTCAAGCCGTGTAATTGCATTATACAGATACATGTTCAGACACAATTTTTATTTGCATCCAGAAAGAAAATGTCATTAGGAAAAATAATTTCAGATCACCTACTTTTGCATGTCTTGCTGGCGCATAAGTGGCATTTGGCTGGTATGGAAAATCTGCTAGTGAGCAGAGCAGCATCAAAGTTGGAATTAAAAATCCACCCCCTAGAATGAGCAGCAAAGCTTAAATGATGGAAACAAAACTGCTGGGGGTTGTCTGGTGTGTAGTCAGTGAATTTATTTTTCATTTCTGTGATAGTTCTATGGAATCTAAAAATTGGTTGGTTTCTTAGAGGAAAAGCTATCAAGAACTGAGATTTAACTGTGTCTTTCCCTAGTCCTTGATAAATGGGATTACGTGTGGCTTTCAGTGTGCTTCATTTCAGAAGATTTAGTGAGGACCGTGATGTGAAATCATGAAGGAGTGAGCTCATGAAGAAATGCTCACTGCCCAGGGGAGGCTTCTTGATCTCACAGCTTGTTAAGGAGAAAAAGATCTTGGATTTGAGTGTAATACCCTGGTGTGGTCCTGAAGGACACCGGAACCATAAAATCTACATGAAATAAGCAGCTTCGGCCATTCAGCTTGTGGCAAGTTGCTCCTTATCCATTCCTGTGGCTGTGCCTGTGCAGTGAATTGCTCCAGGTGGAATCATCCTCAAGTCTTCACTCCAAGAAGGCAAATTCGTAACCTGGCCAAGAATGACCACTGCACCAAAAAACTGCACATTTCAAAACAGTAAAGAAAAAGTTATTACACGTATCCCCACCATCAGCTGTGTGAGAGCTCTGGAACCCCAGGCCCTGGCACATGTTTGTTCCACATGTCTGTCAGATCGGCGTGGGGGGTTTAGGATGTCAGTAGGACATGTCATTTAAGTGTTGATTTTTGAGCAGTAAACATTAGAAAGTGAACAGGCTTGCTACTTGCAAAGTATGTTTGAATGACAGCTGTTCTGTTTGCCTAAATTTCAGCAAGCAAAGTAGCTTGAAGTGTTCAGGAGCTAAATCTGTCAGCTTTCTGATACAAAGGCAATTTTGCGGGGTTGGAGCACTGACAGAAGTGGGGGTGGAAGCACAGTGACAGAACAAAAATCAGAAATAAATACAGCTTTACTTTGCACTTTAATTCACATTCTTGCCATATTTTAGGTCCCAAGGCAGACATACTTTAGGCTACTGCTAGTGAAAAATATTTCTGAAAGGCTGTGGGTGTTTGTAATCTCCCTTCCTCTGGACATCCAGAGATGGTCACAGCCAGGCCAGGACTGGGAACGTGAGGCTGAGCTGTGCATCCTCAGGGGGGACCCAGCCTGACCCTCCCCTGCACTTGCCATGGGTTTATTGCACCTGGTAATAAATGATAATAATGAGATAACCCCTCACCACTCTCAAACTCTTGGTATCTGGTTCATGGTTAGAAATTAATACTGCTTTGGGTATCATGTCTTTGTTTCTGCAACTGCTGCTACTGGAAGCTCTCTGTGTGCAGATTCTATCTAAATTCTCCTTTTCTTTTGATGTCTCTGTCAGCATTTGAAGTTGGCTGATATTTATCACGGAGTGCTCACTGCCTGCCCTGGTTTCCCCAGTGCATACCCCATGGCCCTCTTGCTTAATGCTGAACTGGCAAAGAGGCTGGCAAGCATCAGACACGCAGACTGATGACTTAGGCTGGCTTCTGAACCTAAAGCTTCTGCTATTTTGGTTGAGGTATTTTTTTGTGTTTTGATTTTCTGTGCAAAAGGTAAGGGGTTTTACCCCCAGAAAACCTCTTAGTGTGGAAGCAGCTACTGAGTGAGCAGAGCTAGGCTGGCAAACTGGGCTTAATACTTGGTGAGCATTCAATGACACATCCTGGAGGCCTGGAGTGAGTCAAAGAAGTAGTTTAATTCATAGTTTTCAGAGCATTTCTCCTGCTGGTAGGTTACTCACTTGAAAAGGGGCCATATTTTACTGTCAGTACCATTGGAAAAGAAATAGTGCTCGTTTCAGTATAAATGAGAAAGAAGTGTTACCATCAGACAAATTTGTGATGAGTGTTCTTCTGTTGGTACAGATGGCATCTGTGTATTTTTATCACTATAAATCACTCACAGTTGGAGTCATACTCAGTCCAATATCTTGCTTTATGTTTATTGACATAATCACAGTTTTAGAGACGGTATTAATCACTCAGTTCTTTGGAAACATTTGGATTGGTAGATGAAAAAACATATTTATTTTGAGAAAGCAAATGGTACAATTAATTTTCACATATTTGTACATTTACAAATAATAAACAAACTATATTGAAAAGCAGTGAGTTAGTACATTGAAATACTGACTTGTAAGCCTTGTTTTTCTCCTCCAACACACTGCAGGTGTGTCATAAATCAGGACTTCTACAGTACCAGGAAATCCACCGGGGAGAGTTACCTACATTTAAATGCAAACTGTATTTTTTCAGTTTTCCCCACAAGTCCCAGTGTGTTGGTAAGATTCCTCAAGAAGCCTTGTTTTTTGTGCTGTGCTGACCACAGCAGCATGAGCTGGTAATGGTCCCTGCTGGACCAGCTGGGAGGGGAGGTGGGAGGATTACACAGAGGGCTTGGATCAAACTTCCTTTTTCCTTCCCTTCCTTTGGGGCTTGCTGATGCCTTGTTTGGCTGGGGAAGAACGTGAGCAGTTCCTCCTGCACTGCCCAGGTCCCCCCTGCCAGGGTGGGAGCAAGTTCTCCCCAGGCCAGGAGCACAGACAGGAGAGCAGGGCTGTGAGCAGCACTGGTCCCTGCTGCTGGCTTTGTCTCCCCTGTGCCGTGACACCTGCGTGAAAGGGACTGTGAGTCCCTGCTGATGGTGCTGGAAATGTTCCCATCCCAACAGCAAGGAGCTGTGGGCTCTGCTCCCCGGCCTCTTTGCAGAAGGGTGATGAGGGAGCAGGCTCGCTCCAAGCTTTGCAAACACTGGGCTACAGCCTGAGGGAAAACAAAAGAATGATTTCTTCATTTTCTCAATGGAAACCATTTCATTTGTCCCCTGCTTTCCCCAGGCTGTGTGAGGGAAGCTGGCCTGCGTGTACAGGAGATGTGAGCTGATGCCAGCTGGTTGTATAACCCCTGTGACCTGATTGAGGTAGATGGCTTCTAACTCACTGGTTTTTTCACAGTTAATGCAGTTTTTCCTCTTCTGAACCTCAGCGATTACCCAGGTGAATTAACTTTAAAAGAATGGTATTCAAACTATGAAATACTTAAATTCAGCTAAGATGTAGCCAGATAATTTTGCACCAGTATCATCCATTGAAAACTATAAGAAAATGTGTGTTTCTATAGGCAGACACACCCAACCTAACCAGTTTCAAATTTGTACACACTTGCATTAGCAAATTGAAGCTTGCTATGCTCAACTGAAGCATGAGTCATAAAGATATCAAAGAAAATAACATCCAAAATTCCACCTGAAGAGTAACACATAATTAAAAAATTGGTTGACTCAAAGGAGCAGCCATCTTCATAAGCAGGATTATCTTCAATGACCTTCTCTCTATCTAAATGTGCCTCCACACAAAGGGCAGCACTCGCTGTCCCTGTCCCTGGGAGCCCTCTGAGCACGTCAGCACAATTATTCCAAGAAGTCAGGATGGCTTTGGCACTGCTGAGCTGCTGGTGTGCAGGAACGTGGGAGGTGGGATTTGTGTTTGTTTCTGGTTTCTGTAGCACATTTATCAACTCTAGTTTAGTGTTAATGGCTCTGGGTAGACCAGGAGAAGATGACATTTGTGTTCCTGGTATAAAATCTAATCAAAAACACTTCCAGGATTTCACTGGATCAGTGAAATTCAGTTGCCGCTGTAAAGAAGGGAAAAATTCTTCACTTACATTTTTCTGAGGGGAGTAGTTCCATTAACTCCAGGGCAATTACTCTGTATTTACTGCCCTGTGACTGAGGTCACAACGTGCCCCCTCAGATCTGAGAACACTCAGAAAAGAGCTGTGAGAAGATCGCGCTCCAGGAGGTTGTGAGGGAGAGAAAGGAATATTGCAGAAAATAATTTGCCTAATCTATTTTATAAATCCATATTCACACATCCGTACATTTATATTCAGGTATTTACACATCATAGCAAAAGGGACATCAAAAGTCCCCCAGCTGAAGCCGCTGGGATGAACTGGATCAGCTTTGCCTGGAGCCTCTGACGTGAGAAGGAATTGTTTACTACAAGGACTTGGAACTCTGGAATACAGTGCAGGCAGGAGGTAGAGGTGGTTTACCTTGGATAACCCAAAATTCACAGCAGAACTGGAGAGAAAAAAGCCTGATCCCATATAAACACATTTTCCTATCAGCTGAGAATCTTCACTGCCTTACCATGATGGGTCTGGCACACCAGCTGGCACACTCAGATAGTGGGGTTTTGTGTAGGAATGGCTTATAATAATTCATATATTGAGGTGTTATTAATGTTTAGAATAAACCTAAATGTATTAAATATACAACGTCAGCCATATTTGTCAACAGAAATTCCTGCCATTAAGAGATAATTGGGTGTTTTTGTAATTAAGTAACATTCTCTAGTGAAATGACATGCATGATACTTCTATATTGATTCAAATGCCATTAATATTACATACAAGACAGAGTTCCTTCAAAAGAACACCAGGCAGCTGTGGAAAACTTTAATTTTAAAAAAATGAGGTCTACAGTGGAGTTATTTTCCTGACTAAAACATTGTGTGGCTTTGTGCACCTGCAGAGAGCTGGGAAGGAAGAGCTGGAGCTGTGAGAGCTCAGAATTGAGGTATTAATGTGCAATTCTTTGGGAATTTCCCCATGGGAGATTAAATGTCAGACGTGTCTGTAATGCCCTTACCATCACAGGGACCTCAGGAAGGTACTTCTTCTTTACTTCCTCCTTCTTCCGTGGTGTCAGAGGTGCCAGCCTGTGGTGACTTCTTATATAACCTTTAATAATGTCGTGGTGCCACAGAAAACACCAAACACGATGGGAACTCCATATCAAAGTCCTGTGTAATTATTTCTTGCTGTTGATTGTAAGTATAGAGCAAGACTAAACTAACAAAATAACATTTCATTCACATGTAAAGAACCATTGCTGGAGTTACGAATTGGGAATTGTCAGATGTGAGAGAGCAGAGGTTGTTTCCCCACGTGTGCAGGAATGCCCTTGGTGAGTTGATAAAGCAAATTGTGCAGCTTTCCTACCAAGTTTTGTAAGATTGCTGCTGCAAGGTTTCTGCCATCTGCACCTCGTTTCAGTGCCACCAGCTGTGCTGGTGGTCCTTTGGCCACATCCATTTCGTAACTGCGAAATTCATCTTTTAGCCTTGGATTTCACTCAAAATAAAATTTGTAAAGAAAGAAAAAACGTAAAATGGCAAACTGCACCACCAGCCCCTGCCCTACCTGTCCCTCTGCACTTTGGATGCAGTGATTTCCATGCCATATTCTGCCTCAGCTCTTCTGTTACTGGGAATGAATACCCAGAAATATCATCAGAACTCCTTTTATCTGAGTTGTGGTGCTGCACAGAGAGCAACAGGTTAGACAATGGCATGAAGCAAAAGATCAGATAGTATTGAAGCAAGGTTTTATAAATCTGCCTCAGATGTCACAAATGAAAGGGGTACTTAATAGATGGGATGAAAAGTATTTAAAATTTTTGAGATGATTTAAAAATTCTTCTTGATAACTTGCTGCCTTGAGTCAGAATGAATGAACAGAAATTTACTGGCACATATTTACAATTTTTATTGAGAAAATACTTGTTTAGATGCTTGATGTCAGAAAACTACAAAATATTGGTTATGAAAAGGTATTAAGGTCTGTATGTGAAGTACATCAAAATAATTCAAATAATTAAACTTTTCAACTCCACTCTTCTGTTTAACTAAAATGTTATTTCTATAAAGATTTTTCTCCCTGCAGGTACTAAGACTGTCCTAATTATTTATCTTGACACAGTATTTAAATCAAAACCTGTAATAATCTGTTGTTTGCTAGGATTATAACCAGATTTTACAGTTTATATATGTGTACACAGGCTCAGCTGCATGAAGCTCTCCTGGCAGGTGAGGACCATGGCTGTTCCTATATCTTATTTGTGGTTTTTGACAAGTATTTTCAAATGCAAATGCCTGACATTAACTAATCTTGGCCTAATCCTCAGCCTGGTGTTCTGACATCCCTGCTGCTTTGGGGAGAATTTGGTAGTTTTGAATGTCCTTTAACTGGCTTGGCATGTTATATATCAGAATATTATATATTGGCCATCTCAAAAATGCAACCTGTGTTCTTTTAACTTCTCTGGCATCAGCTGCTGAAGAAAGGGAATTTATCAGATGGAATAGTTAATCCAGGGACTGGCTCATGTGTTTGATAATGCAGCTTGCTCTGCAGTGGCTGTGGACAGGTTGCAGCTTGCCTGTAATTATAGATCATATAAACACATTACAGCAGGAGTTTCTATAGGCACAGTTCCAGGAACAATCTGGGCTTGTTCTAAATAACAAATATAGCACCAGTGCAAAGTGTGGGAAACGGCACATAACATCCAGTAAAAATGCTCCTGCTGGTAGGGCTCCCATTTGGCTGCAATGTGCATGAGAACACAAGAAAAAATCAGTTAATTGGGGAGTGCTAGGAAGCGGTTGGAAGCAATTGTTTTGCCAAATTAGTAGGCTTGATGATAAGACCAAGTTCACAAGAAAATTCCTTACTGTCACTATTTGGCACGAATATAGGATATAAAGGGAGGTTAATTGGCTGTTCTTTAAAATAATTGAAAAAGCCTCTTTTTTGTGGAGGCACCTCCTTGCTACCAGGCAGTGCTCCTGAGGGGATGTGTCAAGGGAGGGAAGGAATGTTTGGAGAACACGCAGGAGCATTTTTGGGTGGTTACATGGACCAAGCTGGGAGATACTTGCAGCAGCTCCTCGTGACTGCATTCTTTCCCTTTATCCTGAGAGGGAATTTTCTCCCTGGCAGGGTGGCTCCTGGAATCCAGGCATTGGCTGACATTGTATCCCTGCATTCAAAACTGATGATTCCTTCTAATGGTCCTTCCCCATTCCTGTTTTTATCCTCATGAAACGTGGCTGGAACATAACGGGCCCCTTCCTTTTCCAAGAACTCTTCGTAACAGCCCAGGAAGTTTTCCTAACCAGCAACAAGGATTTCACTGGTGGTTTTGGTGCTTGTTGGAAGTGGTTCACTCAAAACCAAACAGGCAAAACCTCACAACAAAAGAGATTTGCTTCAAATAACCAGCTGTAAGAATTGCCTAAGCTCTAAGAACTTGGAATGCACAAGGAAAAGGTACAAAACCTTTGTAAGACATAAGCAGGAGGAACTGCTGAGGTCCATTGACTCAGCCTGTCTTTTTCACCCTAAATATTTCAAAACATGCACTGTTTCTGTTTTGGTTTTTTGGCGGGTTTTTTGTTTGGTTGGATTTTTGGGAGATTTTTTGGTTTGGGGTATTTTTTGTGGGGTTTTTGGTTTTGATTTTTTTGACATTTCAGTCATATTTTCATTGTTTTCATGTCTTCTCTAAATGGGTTTAAAATACCCATTTATTGAGGGACAGTTTATGTATTCCTGTGCTACAGAAGAAAGAAATGGATACATCTAATCCAGTTTCTTATGTGGGAAAGTGATATAAAAATCAGAGTATAAAAGTCAGGAATCTTATTTGGGGTCTGCAGCTGCAATATTATTCATGCATTGTGATGAATCATTTGCCATCCCTTTGCTTGGTCTGCCCCCTGTAATATGGTGCAAAACGACATTTTTTCATGAATGTGTCCTGACTAAACAGAAAAAAAACCTATTTCACATCTTTATAGGGATAAACAGGTCCAACACAATGGCAGAGGATAGCTGTCGTTTCATTTGGAGAGTAGGAACCGTGGGATTCTTTGCAAAAATTCTCATTAAAGAAAGAAATTTATCAGGATACATTCCAAGAAAATATTTTGGACAGTACTGACACTCTGGAATGACTTGTCTGCAAGAACTTTCAGAAACACTGGGCATGGGATCTCGGCTTGTTCTCATAATAACTTTGGTGATGATGCTTATCATTCTTATGACTATTATTATTTTTATATAGCCGATTAAATGTCATAACACTTGGCAATTAATGTGCTATTTAATTACAACAGAAGGACAGCTGTGAGTGTAGTGATGACTGGCCTTTATTTCACCACCTTTGAAGTTTAACTCCACCCTACAAAGCACCTTATTCCTGAATTATACCCACAACTCTCTCTAAAATGCTTGCACAAGACTGAGATTTGTTGTCATCAACTCAAAACACCCAGGTAACAAACCAAAATTTTCTGAGTCTGAGCCACTGCAAAGTTGCCTCGTCACTTATCTTTCCCAATGCACTGGGCGAAGATGACTCTGAAATCCATCCCTGCTCTAGTCTAGGAAGAAAGTTGCACAGCTTGGTCCATTCTGTTGTTCTAGTGTTACCAGACTGTAAACATTTGAATTATTAAACTAAATTACATCCAAGTATTTTATTAAAATTAGCCAGATCACTTATGTGAGATATTATTTTATTTTGTAAATGTTCTCTATTTTCCTCTATAGATGCCTTTCTGGTGGTTTCTGTCAGCTCGCTCACTTTCCCTTTGCACTGTATTCTGTTCAGTCATCGGCTCAATGAGTAGTGACAAAGCTACTCCAAATTCAAGATTTCCTTTCAAATATTGCTCATATTTTAGGAATCCCAGAACCAGGCAACTTGTAGAAATTATAGTACAAAATCAATCTCCGTGAGAGAAGTAAGGTACAGAACATAAATCGTAATTAATAATTGAGAAAATTCAGGAAAAAAGGTGAAGATTCTCAACATCATATTTTATTGTTTGTCTACAAATACTACACAGAGTAAAATCTGTCATCACTACAATGATGCTGCGAGTTTGAGTTACAGTGTAAGATTATTACACACACGGCTTTTGAGGTAATCAGCTCTGTGTCCTGCAACAAAATTCTTCTGAAATAATTATAAAGTAATTATGACACCCTGAGGGTCATTAGTTTGCAGAGAAGCTGTGGCTGCCCCATCCCTGGCAGTGTCCAAGGCCAGGCCGGACGGGGCTTGGAGCGCCCTGGGACAGTGGGAGGTGTCCCTGCCATGGCAGGGGGTGGCACTGGATGGGCTTTAAGTCCCTTCCAACCCAAACCATTCTGGGATTCTGTGAAGGTTTTGAATCCTAAATCTGAACTGTCCCTCTCTTTCCCACTTTGCAGACTGCAGGCTGGGGTAAATCACTCTGCTCTAAGGCTGTGCTGGGCTCCTGCTGGCTTCTGACAGCAAAGGTTCCTGGACTGACGTTCCCGGGAAGGTCTGTCCGGCAGCAAGGGAGCATCCAGGGAACCAGATCACCTGGCCCTGCAATCAGCTCTCAAACACCCTGCCTGGCCTAAGGGCAGTTTGTAACTCCTTGGGCAAACCCAAACACCTTCCAGGCTAAGTGAAGAGATTTGGGGATTCTTTGGAGTAATTTTTCAACCCCTGACCGATTCCGACTGCGTGTGTTTGGTTTGCCAGAGAGCGAGAGCCTGCCAAGAGAGCTGATTTCTCCTTCTGTCAGGTATTTCTAGAGACTCTCTTTTGCTTTGAGTTTTTTCAAATGTCTTTGAGATTATTAAATGTGATATCTTACAGTCTTTACCCTGTGAGAGGAAATAGCATTTTTCCCTCTGTTCACCACAAGCAGCTCTAGAAATAATGGTCTCATGAGGCCGCAAGGGAAATTTAAGATAATCTTGAGGAAACTGATGACATCAGTTGAGCCATGGAGTGGATTTGCCTACAGAGGTTCTGCTGTTGCTAGAAAGGGACTGACAAACCTGAAGACGCATTTAGGTGTAGCTGATCCCTCAAGGCCCTTCCACCTTCCATTGTCAGTGAATCAGGAACAGAAATAAAGTGTGCCTCATTCCTTTTCAGCCCCAGAGATTCCTTTCCTTGCCAAGGCAGCAGTTCTGACCCTGACGTGCTTTTACTCTCTTGGTTTTTTGGTTTATTACAGTTCCGTTTGTGTGGCTTGGAGAGGCAGGTTTAGCAATTGTACATGGCAGAGATTGTCATGGTGCTTTGTAGTTCTTTCTCTTTTTTCCAAGACTGACAAAGAATCTTTACAATATAAATGAAATTATAACAGTCATTCTTACAGGCTTGAGCTGTCACATCCATAAAAATACCCCAACAAATATAAGTCCACACACAAATGTTAAAGGACAGAGGCAACATCAGGATGTTGGAGAAAAAAAAAACCAAACTGTTGTCTCTAATACTGCATTTTCCTTTGAAATAACTGTGATAGGCAAATTCAGAGTTTGTAATTTCAACTCAGGAATTCTAATTGGTGAAGCCAGGACAGTTTTTCCAGGTGGAAAGGTGTTTAATTCACTGGGCTGGGGGAATGATGCTTAAGCTCATTTGACAGAGAGCTCGCTCGTGTTCAAATCCTAGAATGAAATTCTTTGCACGTGTTTATGCATTCGGTGAAATCAGAGGTCTTTGTACTGTGTTTACTGAACAGCTTTTATGAGATATAAATACCAGCACATTCTGGTGGGTTTCTAACAAACAGAATGGTCTGCTCAGCCCCAATATGGTCCTGTGTTAGAGCAGATTGGATGGTACCCTTCGATGATGGGAAATGCATTCCAATTCCATCCAATGGCATGTATGGCTTATAAATTTAGAGAGGCTGTGGGTGTAGAGAAGCTGATTGTATAGCATTATTCATTACGTGCCTTATATCAAGTTTTGGCTCCTATTCTGTTCAATGATTGCACATTAGCATTCTTCTTGATCTTTGGTGCGTGACGCTTCCTGCAGAACTGGTTTGAACTAGTCCTCCTGCTTGAAGAATATTCTTTCTTCTGCTCCTGTCATTAGAAAAACTTATTATTGATAGTTGATGATTTTCCAGAACTCTTCCCAGTTCCTAAAGCTACAGGCTGGATACTCACAGACCAGCTGTGTCTCTGGAACAGCCCTGGCAGGTGGATGGGTGAGGGGCTGATGGATCATTTAGGAAAGGCTCCTGATGTCACCTCTTACTTTGGCCACAGGTAGAAGTTTCTTCTCTGTCTTTCTGACTGATCACTTGGGTTGGCAGCTGACTTGCAATTAAAATAATGAGGCATTATTGAGCTCTGGGAGCGATAGTCTAAATTGCACTGACCACAGAATTAGCAGTTTGTGAATTAGGAGCTCGTGAGGAGCAGAGTTCTCTCTCTTCACTCTCACTGTCTGTAAAGCACATGCCCCTTTCTGTTATAGTGAGTTTATTTTAGCCCTGTGCTCTGTGGTGTAAAATGCTTTCATCCTCCGTTGTGGATAATCTTCCTTAGAGAAATGGGGCTGCAGGGAATGGGAATCTTTTCTGATACAGTTATATGGTGGTTTGTTATTATTAGTAGTATTAGTATTAGTATTATTATTAGGCAAGATTTTTACCAGTAGCTTTAAGAGCTGATAAGTGAACAAAGCCAGGTATGGCACAGACCATCCCCAGGGGCAGACCTAGTGTCTGAAACATGCCACCTCTTATTTAACCTTCTGGTCTTAATTTAGAGAAAAAGAAAATCCAATATTCTTATCTTAAAATAATACATCTTGTTTTTCAGATGGTACGGAACCATGGAAGAGCAATACCCGCCTTGCAAAGGAAGTAAAAATGTCTCAGGTTGATTATCTACAGCTGTGTCTCAAGTAAGGGCCATTCTCATTTCCAGATATTCCCAAATATCTGATGTTGCCTTTCAGACTTTATGCAAACAGGGCAGTCTTGAAACAGCCTCCTTTAGCTTCAAGGTTTTAAGCCTCTCCTAATTTGTCTTAAAGCCTGAACCTGTTTATTGCTGAAGATCCTACTTGCTCCCAGGTCAAACAAAGCAGGGAAGTGGATGCTGATGAATATTCCGAGATGTTTGTGTAGGTTTGGGAGGGTCAGGGACTGAAGTGACCCCACACCAGTGCAGACATTGCTGCAAATTCCAGCTGCCTTCAGGTCAGGGCCAGGCACGGGTCCGTGGACACCTCCTCACCTCCTTCAGCACTGCTCCAACCACCAGGACGGAGAGAACAAGGGTCTAACATGACTCCTCTCTCAAGAGATGCAACTTAACTCCTGGTTAATAATAAAATAATTTATCTAAGGATAAATTGAGATGGAAAATCTCAATCAGTCTTTCTGAACACCGAAATGTGCTTGGGGCAGAATGGAGCTGACGTTTCACCAACAAGCTCCAGAAGGTGCTGATGCCTGAGCAGTTTGTAGGAAGGGTTTTTGTTTCTCCATTGTTTCAGGACAAAAGGAACTGAGTGTTAAAGCAGATTCTTTAGAACTGAACTAATGCAGCAATAGCACATCAGGCTGAGAGAGGCTTGTTTGATGTCTCTGTGGTGGTAAGCTGCCTTTTTAGCATGTGTATACCTGACAAATTATGCAAGTGAATATTTTTCTTGACAAATATAATAATGCACAGATAAAAAGAGTAAAAGAATGGCAAGTATAGTAACAATAGTAAAAGCACAATTATGTGTGAACCAGACAGCAGAAAGCAGAGCAGGAAAGCTGAAGTATTACCAAGGTGTGAATGAGGTAATGCAGAAAACACAATCTGGTGGCATCTTTGTAAAATGGAAAAATGTTTAAGGAAAAAGTAAATAATCTGATATAAACATAAAGGCACCAGCTAATGTGGATTGCAATAACACATGGAATGTTGGTGCTGTGCACATGTGGACTCACATCCCCACGGAAATCATCAGCAGTCCCACAACAGGGAACCCCTTCCGAGTGCTGCTTGCTCAGAGCAGCCAATATCCAGGGATGACTGGAAACCACTCGTTTGTTAAGCTTCTGTAAACGAGGAAACAGAAAGCAATTAGTGAAAGCCAAGACTCTTTAATCTCTCACTGCTCCATGGACTTTGTTCTTGCTCAGGAGCTTCATACAGTCTGTGTGAGCATAAAGACCTACCTGGGAGGAAGGTGCAAAGTATAACCTTGTTCATTATAAACGAGTAACCCTCCATATCCATAGGCTGTTTTAAAACAGCGTTTACAACGCCACTGCATGTGGCTGTCTGATCCAGGAGGGAATTTACAGCTGTTGAGAAAAGAGTAATCTGATGGAGTGGTTAAAACTGGAAAGTGCTTTGAGTCAGTGGCAATAATCCCCAAAATGGTGAGCTGTGTGTTACCCCGCTGTGTGCCAACGTGATTCCTGAAATGTTAATCAGGGTGAGATACTGAAGGAGAAAACTTGCAGGATGAATGTTTGTGCTTCCTAAAACTGGGTGCATTTTACTGGCTTGGGGCAGTGACTGGTTTTGCCAGCAGCATTGCACAGGGTTAGCTTTACTGAGGTACAATTAATTCTCATATTCTAGTTTGGGGGTAAAACAGTTGCTGTGCTGGCAGAGTAAAGCGAGTCAGAGAATAGACAGGTGGAGCTGTGCCAAAATAAAAATTCCTTCCTCAAAAAATCCAGCAGCCCTGGGTTTAAACTGCAACTGTTCTAATTGTGAAATCAAAAATAAAATCAAAATACACATTTGACTGGAATGTTTTGATTTTGAGTCTTTTCCAACTTGAAACATAAATAAAGAGTAGTTATAAAATTAAGTGTAACAGCACACGCTGTCCCTATCAGCACAAGGATCTCACTTCTGGAAGAATAAGTTAGAACTTGTCAGGTGGCTTGTGGGCTTAAAAAAAAAATCCAAACCACCAAAAATCATACAACACAATCAGGAAACCAAATAATCATCGCTTTACATAAGGCTCCTATCTGAATTCTTTCCTGTGCTAAAAGGTTTTATAAGATAACAAAAACTTTTATGCTCAAATGGGTGATAAAAGCCATAAAGGCTCCCAGTGAATGGAAGTTCTCATAAACAAACCACCAAGTCCTATTTAAAAGAACTGTGTCATGTTTACGCTGCCAAGTTGCTGATGGTGCATAAAGTTGTTCTCTTAATAATGAGCTGGGTAGAGGAACGCCCAGCATCCAAAAATGTGTTACCTCCTCAGAGATCTACATTTTAATCAGCTGATGAAACAGATGTGGGAGGATTGTCAGGAGCTCTGGTTCTGAAATCCCAGAGAAGCAACTATCGATCTCATAGATTTTTATAGAAAAAAAAAAAATTATCAAGTTGGTTTCTTGCTTTCTACCTGCCCAGTAAGAGACGAGTCAGAAACGTAAGCCTTCTCAAAAGTGGGAAGGGCTCAAAATGAATAATTTTTTCAAAATTAAATTCTGCACAATGTTTTACTTCAGCAAAACCAAAAGCTTGCTAAATGCATCCATAACCTGGAAACTTTCCTGTGCTGCATCAAAATCAAACAGCATAAACTCTGTACTCACAGAAAATTGAAATTTCAGGTGTAAACTGTAAGAATATATCAAAACTTAGGTCACTCCAAGAGAGAGGAACTATGAAAAAAAACCCCAAATTTTATGACAGAAAGACATATGTTATAATATACAATATATATAGCCAAATAATACAGTGGAGAGAAGCTCTATAGGTTCCAGCATGGGACAAGGTATTTCAGTCAGCCTCTTTGGCTGCTGCAACAGTAGTAGTAGTGAGTAGTTAAAATCTAGTGGTTACTAATGGTCTGGTAGGAGAAGCAGGTTAAAATATCCCTGTTCCAGTTTCTGTGCCCAGATTCCTCAGATATTCAGATCTTTTGTTCTAGTCTCTATGATGCCTGTGATGCACATTGACCAAAGAACTGTTCACCACTCTTGTTATTTTAAATTCCAATCATCCCTCATTCTCAGCCATAGAAATTTCATAGCAGTTGAATAATGGAAATGATGATGCATCAGAAATTAAGTATATCTTAAGGCATTCTTTCATCTTGAGAGGTTGTTGGGTAGAAAAACAGTCTCTAAAATCTGTAGCAGATTTTATTTACAGATATTAAGAACTTACTCCCTCACTTCTAAGAGTTTTATATTCTAGACACTTTTCTGTGTTACTTGCTTAACGATTTCAGATTTCTTTAAAGACAGTGGAGCTGTTTCTATAACACATTTTTAGTCATTTTTAGCAAAGATAAACTCCCAAATCCCTGTCTCATTCTCCCCAAAAACGCCAAGGTACCAACACTTATTTTAGTGTGTCACAAGCACAGCTCCTTTATCTCCTTTAATAAGGAGCATTATTCCTCAGGCAGTCTGTCCAGGAGAGGGAAATGCAAATTGTTGCTTTGGAATTGAACTGGTTTCCTGCTCTTTGGTCATAATGAATGTAATATCTTCCCTTGGTGTGCAACTCCGGAGTGTTTAACTCACAGATCAGCTGCTCCCTGTGCTCCACATGTCTGCAGGCCCTTTCCTCTATCAGTTCCCTTCCAGCATCCCTGAACTATAAATTAGAACTGGCAGCATAACACAGATATCACTGCTGGTGCTCAGAGGACTTCTGCAGTGTCATGAAGAAAGTTTTGCATCATCTTTTTATTTTGTACTAAGCCTTACCACGGGGTAAAATGTTGTATTTATCATGCAATGTTATGTTCTGAAGGGGGTTTTTTGCAATTGATATCTGTTAAATGATAACTGGCAGTGTTTCATTCAGCTGAGGCATTCACTCCTTAGGATGCTGAATAAGGTCTTTAATGGGTAGGAGAAAAGTTGTTCAATGAGGGGTTTTTTTTTTTGCTTGATCACCAATCTCCTGCATAGCATTAATTATCTGAAACAAAGTAAATTGACTGTTAAATAACCTCAACAATTCAAACAGGAAAATGGTTAGAAGAAAGAAGTGACTTCTGCTTCAGGGTGAGTGCAGCACTGTATTATTTCATTTCATACCATGAAATACGATCTTTTGAGTAGTTGAAAATACTGAGGGCCATCACAAACCCAGTGTCCTTATAAAACAAAGTCATTTTATTCTGTTTTGGTGCTCCACATACTGCTGTTACACTATAACACAAAGATTATTTTTCCTCTCTGGTGGCACAGCAAAAGTAGAAGTGTATTTGCATGTTCCTTGACAATTTTGGATCATAGATCATCCTAGCTACTAATGAATAAATGCAATTTTAAAATCTAGGTTTTTCTTTTTCATATTCCAAGGATTTCCATTTCTTTTTGAAGTGTATAAAATAAAACTGTTATCACAATTTATTATAAGGAACATATTAATGGAATAAGAGAGCTTTCCTTCACTCTTTGTGGTCTGATCATGACCTAGTGCCAGCAAGGTAAATGATAGTCTTTAAGCCATACCCTAAATTCTGATCAACCCTTTCTGATCACTGAATTTTCTTACCACTGAATGTATAAAGAGAATTATAATTCTGAAATCACACAAGAGGCGTTTCAGATCCAATCCTGCTAGTTATGCATCGCAAGGCACCTTGTTAAAATACATTTCTAAATGAAATATAAAATGATACAGCAGATAAAAAGTCATTGTGGGGGAGCACACAGCAATGCTTGTATGGAACACTGGCAATGGTGGGCTCTGGGCAGCTGCTCTGGTGTGGGACAGGACAGCCAACGAGGGCTATCCTAAAACAATTCACCTCATGGGAAAGGGATTTCACCTCGTGTGCTTTTTAATTTTTTCCTGTGGGAAGTAGAGCATGTTGTTATTGCAGAGCCACGAACCACAAGGGCAAAGGATCAGGCAGCACCAAACCCAACCTGCCATCCTTTCTCTCAGCATTCTCTGCCCCAGAACTGCTGTGGAGAGGTGGCAGATGGGGCTCCAGGTGTTCCCTGGAGGTGAGCACTCACCAGGCGTTCCCCAGCCAGACCTTTGCTCAGTGCTCATCTGTTGTTTCCCCCTCCCCACTCACCTCCTGCTGCTCCTCTAAACCCCCTCTGCCCCAGCCTGGACCCCAGAGAGCAGAATCTGCTGGTACAAGGCAAGGCCACGAAGCCTGACCTGCATAAAGTGGGCTGTGGCCATCCTGAAAAATTTTTGTTATAAACACACACTTCTGAACAGAGCTCAGTTTTCAAAAGCCAGTCGTGTACTTGTGATTTGAACAGCAAGTTCTGGGCATCTGCTCTCTTGTCTGAAAATGCCTTGCATCATCTTTATGGCAATTACTGGTGCTCAGCTGTAGCTGGTACGGAGCAGAGCCCTGCAGCCAGGCTGTCCCAGCCTTCCGAGGGAGGAGAGAGACATCTTCCTGCTTTACTCCCTCTGCCAGGTGCTGTCCCACTGTCAGCACAGCCTGACCCGGGCAGCCCAGGGTTAAGAGGTTAATAGGAACAAAGTGGGGCACTGGGCTATCCGGATCAGGTTGGTAGGGATAAAGTGGGGGCACTGGGCTATCTCTGCAGGCAGACACCAAACCTCAGGTGCAGGACGGCTCTGCCTTCAAAGGGAGGATCACACAAACAAAGCCTCTGCTCACCAGCTGGTTCTGACTTCACTTCCAGCTCTAGAGCCTTCCTTCAGCTGAAAGCAGATTTTTATCTCTGCCTCGTCAAGTTGCTTATGGGGTGCTGCTGCCTGCCAGGCTTCTTAACCCTCTGTGCCTCAGTCCTTCAGAGGGCTTCCCAAGCCCCATAAATAATGTAAGTATAAATGTTGTTTCTTCGTGGTCTTCCCAAGGGAGTATTTTTCTATTTCATATCAAAGCAGTTTTATTCCTTGTAGCCTCAGCTGTCACAGCCAGAATTCCAGAGCAGGTAACACCCTGCATGCCACAGTGCAGCACCATCCCAGGGTTTGGATGCACATGGAATTTTGGTCACATTAAAATTCAAAAGCTTTGTTTGAGGCTCTTTTCATTAGCTGGTACAGATCACCATGCATGTATTACTTACTGTTGTTATTTATGACTCCAATAATCCTCACCACATCTACAAAGCCTTCCGGAAGCTGTTCCGTATTTCCATTACAAGGGGATGACTTGGGGCCTGCTTTCTGCTGACCCTTGTAGAAATTTCTTCATTAAGCAGGGCAACGTGCTGCATGAAGGTAACATTCCTGAGCTGGCAAACCAACAGTGTTTCCACATTTTATACTACAGCACCTTTTTTCCCCCGAGGAGTATTACTGCAGTTTCTGTAGTTTCCTACTGAAGCACAAAACAGTTTCTTATGGTCTGTGTAAAACAGAGGCTGTTGTAACCATATTTTACTGCTTTCCAAGAAATGATCTTTTTTTAATTGTTTGTGAGAAGCCACCAACAGCTCTTCCAAGCTGGTGAAGCAAGAATGAAGTTTTAAGACAAGAGTTTCTTTGCATTTAGTTCCTTTGTAACCAGTGGGATAGAATTTACCTGAAATGCTTTTTATAAATGCTCCAATGTAAAGCAGGGTGTCTGTTTGGGTTTAATGCCTGGAGGAAAAGTAAAACTTTTTATATGTGATGAATATGTCTCCAGATGTCACAGTGCCTTAAAATATGGGATTGTTGTAGGCACTCACCCTAAAATCCGTACCTTCCCAAAGGCCTGTTGAGCAGAATTTGTGAACACTTTAATTTCAGAGACAGTAGAACAGTGCAGAAGGTATTGCTCCACCACCTCAGAGGTGTTTAGCCCTAACATGGTACTACAGAAATTATATTTTATTCTGTGTGACTGTACTATGTGGCCTTACAGCACAGTAAGCATGTAGGGGAAACAAACGGACAAAATTAAGAATTTCAGGTTTATCATTAAGAAGAATATTCATTACACAAGATTCTACAATTATGTTATTGCTACATGACCTTGCAGAACAAAGTTATGTTCTCAGTTAGGGCTTGCCTGATGCTGCCAGAGGAATCCAACTCAAAACATGCTGGATTGAGAAACCAAGTTCACATTCTTCCCTGCAGAGTGAGATTTTGAATAAGTAACAAACTCCATGCTTTCTAGATAAGAGCCATGGGGTATTCCATACGTAATGATGAGGGCTGGGAATGACAGGACCAGGGGGAACGGCTTCCCACTGACGGAGGGCAGGATTAGATGGGATACTGGGAAAAATTCTTCTCTGTGAGGCTGGTGAGGCCCTGGCACAGCGTTCCCAGAGCTGCTATGGCTGTTCCATCCCTGGAAGTGTCTGAGGCCGGGTTGGACAGGGCTTGGAGCAACCTGGGATAGTGGAAGGTATCCCTGCCCATGTCACAGGGTGGAATGGGATGGGCTTTAAGGTCCTTTCAACCCAAACCATCCTGGGATGCTCAGATCGGTGGGTCACCGAAGGCAGCCCGTGCTCTGCGGTGCAGGTGCAGGGATGCGGGTACAGACCGTGCTCCTTTCCCTGGCAGCTGCTGCTCCAGGCAGAGCCTCCTGCGAGCGGGTAAAGGCGACCGCGGCTCCTGCAAGTGTGAAAGGCTCAGTGGCGAAGTCCCTAACCTCCCGTGAAAAGAATATTTAAGTCATTTGAGTAGCAGATAACTGTGGGTTTACACTCCCGCTACACATGTTGTAAAGAGAACGGTAGCAAAGGGCTTTACCGAACAGCGTGGGGCTTTGCTTCTCTCCCAGTGGTGCTTGGTGAGGTTTGGCTGCGGGGCCGTGCCGGGAGCGCGGTCGGTCCGAGCCCGGGGCGGGGCCGGGCCGGGGCTCCCCGCCCGCAGGTGCGGCCCGCCCGAGGCGCGGCCCGCGCAGGTAAAGCCGGAGCGGCCCCGCAGCGCCGCAGTCCCGCCGCGATGTTCAGGGCGCAGCAGCAGCTGCAGCCGCCCGCGCTG
>VWZW01004955.1:3423606-3463573 GCA_013397115.1 Edolisoma coerulescens
TCCCGGACCCGGGACTCAGCTCCTGCCCGGCCCCTCGGGCGCTGCTCCCCTTCCGAGCCGCTCCCGGCCGGGATGAGGCGCCGTCGAAGCCGGAGCCCGACCCTGGGAGCTGCGGGTACGCCCTGAGGGTCGGAGGGTCGGGCCGGGCTCCCCCGGGCGTGGGACGGGTCCAGCCCTGGCCCCTCCGCCCGCCCCGCGCGTTTCCCGGTGCAGAAGCCGCTGCAGCCGCTCGCCGCCGTCCCCAGCCCCGCCGGGCTGTCCCCGGGCAGGGATGCGGTCAGTGGCACCGGCCCCAGCGCGCTGTCAGCCTTTTAAGGCAGAATGCCGTTTTTGCCTGTTCTGTCACAGCACAGCAGCGATCCCGCCGCAGGCGGGTCCTCCGTTCCCACGCGGGGATGTCACCGCCCGGCTCTGCTGACTTGGGGCTGCTCATGTAAATAGAACACGAAGCCCGTCTGCTTATTAGTTCTCTCTGAATCGATGGTGCTTAATAAGGTCCGCGACTGAAGTGTTGGAGTTGGGCTTGGAAAGCCCTCACAATGCAGTTCAGCAGGTTTGCTGTGTGTGTATTCAAGGCATGGCTTGAAAGTATTGGTGGAATTGAATGTCATTTTAACACGTGCAACTGGTATATTAAAACTAGAAACCAATACCTTAAGAAGAGATTTGACTGCAAAACCAGAAAAGGAGATTGGAATTTATTCTCAAACCATTTTCCCTCATACAGCAGAATATCATTAACATTGGTAGGATTACTCTGCTATACTCAAATGGCAACGTACATTTGTTTCAAGATGAACTCTTACTGAATTTTCTTTCCCTTGTTATATTTACCTGTCAAAATCTGGATTAAGACCTGAGATCTGAATTCCTTTCAAAGCAGTATTTGCACAGTTTGTGGGCTGCCTTCCTCTCCCGGATGGTTTAGGTAAATCCTGGGAAGTGAGCAAGCGGCTGTGCTAATACAAGGACAAGAGGAAACAGCCTCAAGTTGTGCTAGCAGAGGTTTAGGTTGGATATTAGGAAAAATTTCTTCATGGAATGGATGGTTAAACATTGGAACACACTGCCCAGGGAAGTGGTGGAGTCACCATCCCTGAAAGTGCTCAAAAATGTGTGGATGTGGCACTTGAGGACATGGTCAAGTGGTGGCCTTGGCAGTGCTGGGGAGTGGCTGGACTTGATGATCTTGGTGGGTTTTTCCAACCTGAACAAGTCTGTGATGGTAATGACTTTGTAGGAGTTGGTTATGGCAGAGCCATTCCCTCTGTATCCAAGTTGTTAATCCTCTTTTGCAAGATGTAGGGCAGGAGTGTAAACACAGGTCTCTCACCTCCCAGATAAGTCATCTGCTCAGCTAGGCTGGATGATAGTCTAAATTGCAGTTAATTAATTAAATATTCATTGGCATAAACACTGCAGTCCCAGGCCTCCTCTGCCTAGATAAGTACGTGAGCAAGGATTACAGACTCAAATGCTGTCGCTGCTCTATGGAGGATGTTTCGTTTTCAACGTCTGCTGTAGTCACTGAACCCATTACGTCCCGCTGATGAAAACTAATTTCTTGCTGAAGTGTTTTGCTGGACGGGACTCTAAAGAGAAGAGGGTGTAGCTCAGTCAGGCTCTGTGTGGGTTGCAGTTTCAGTGGTGGAGAAGGAAGGTGCCTAATACAGATTATTAGGAAGTTATTAAAGCAGAAAACAGTAACAGGGAAGTCAGCTGGGAGGAGGCAGAAGTGGCACGCTTGGTGCTGAATGGGAGTTGCCAGAGAGAAGCCCTGGGAGGGGTGTAGGACATTCCCAAGGAGTGGATCAGTTGCCCTTTGAGCTGATCATGTAGGGCCATGTAAAGTGAATAATGGACCGATACTGAGCTCACATGTGTGTTTGTTATAACATGAGAATTTGGGGTTAGTGGCAGCCCAGAGCTGTAGTTTCAGCTCTGTGCTGCTGGTAAAGCAAAGGGCTGCCTTTGAGCAATATTGAATTTGCTTCTGCCGAGCTTTTGTGGATTAACAACATCAGACATCTACATCCCTGTTGATACAGTGCTAGTCTTCAGTCATGTGGCTGGGATGTGCTCTTGTGTTTATGTACACTTTCAATAAGCTGGAGAGGGAGAATTTGAAATTGGTGTGTGCACAGAGTACACATGCTGGTACTTTTTGTGGTTCAGGATTCAGGGTTTTTTTACTTTCTTGGTGTAACTTTGTTTTGTCCTTGGGGTAATTCACAGCAAATTTTGCTCTGCTTGATCTAAATGAGAAGTGTTTAGAATAAATTCCCTTCCAGTGTGGCTTACGTGTGTGAATCCCTTCACCAGGGTAATGAAAAGATAATATATGAAATGGCACTTGCAAGATGTTTGCAGAGGGCAAAACTCTGACAGGCCTTGTAGGGACTCTCTGTCCATGTGAGAAATTTTGGGAGTCAGGTGTTTGTGCGGCTGGGCTCAGTTCTCTGACGTGCAAAGGGCTCCCATGAAAATGGTGTAATATTAACCAGCTTCAGGGCTGGTCTGTGTTGTAACAGCCTCAAACACAGCCTGCCATTTCCCCATTTCACCTGCCAACTGGAACTCATAAATTATGAGTAGATGACTGGATTGCTTGTAATTAGCAAGACAATGTGTTGTGGATAAAGGCCTTTGACATAGATGAAATTCTCACTTTCATCTCTGTCTTGGCTGAAGCCAAGGGGAACCTGTTGAAATAAAGGTGAGTGGAGTGATTGCTTCTACATAAAATTGGCACACAGTAAGGATAAATCTATCAAATTCTTATTCTAATATTTTAAAATCTTAAAGACTACCTAAAATATTTATGAAAGTGTTAGTGTTACCTTTGGAAATTCTCCTTATAAACCCCATGGCAGGGGTTGGAATGGGAAGAACTTTAAGGTCCCTTCCAAACCATTCTGTGATTCTGTAAAATAGACCCACATGGACTGGTCAGTTCCAAACTCAGTCATGCCACTAAAACCCACAACAGCACTGGGCTTTCCCTTTGGAATCCCGCCTTCCCCTTCCTTCTCCCAGTTTAGAAAATGCTGCATCTCCAAATGCTGCATCTTCTGACTGCATGGAGAGAGTAGCCTGAGCTATGTCCCTTGGGAATGCTGGAAAATGGAAACAGTCTGAGATCCCTTTCTGTGGCAGTGTCCCCACTGCTGGGGGACAGCTCCAGAGGCCTTGGAGGTGGCACCTCCTTGTGCGGAGCCGGGAGCTGCATGTGGGCAACCCAGGCTGGTGCAGGCACAGCGTTTCTGCCTCTTGGTCCCCTCCCAGCCTGTGCCAGTCCAGCCTGCTTGGCTGGAACAGGAGAAAGGGCAGGCAAATCCGTGTTTGTAAAGCAGTTATTTGAAAATGAAAGAGTTTGGGTATCTCAAAAATAAGCATAATTTTATCCAGGCAAAACATTTGTAGGTTCTGTATAATAATGCATATACAGAGAGACTGTCCTTGTGAATATGTTAAAGGTCTGTTCCAACTTAAAATGCTCCAGACTGCTCCGTTGTTGGTTTATTCCTCTGAGAACACCCTGGATGTGTTATCCTCTCTAGACTTTGAGTTGGTCCTGGCACGTTTCTCCAACCTTTCAGCGAATTCCAAAGCTGTTGTTTATTGTCACACAATGGCCATGTGGTGTCCCTGTGCTGGAATGAAGCACTCCCTGCTGTCCCACGGCTCTCCTGTGTCTCAGCTCCGTGTGCTCCAGCACGGACACTGGGCTCGGGCTGTGCCTGCTCTGAGATGGGCTGAAGGAAGGAGCAGTGGCCATTCCTTTGCTGAGTATTTCACTTTTTAGTTCCAGCTCTGCCGGAGTCAGTGATGCAGGATTGGGCTGCACGTTCCCCCTCTGTGCTGTCTCCTTTCAGTGCTGTGTCCCCATACTCAGAGTCCTGCTGGCACCGCTGGCACACGGGGTGGGAGCAGCACTGAGCAGCTTCCCAAGGTTCTGCAGCGCTTTTAATTTTGAAATTTTGTAATTACTTTGACTGCTACAAAAACAGTTTCTTTTCTACTTTTGTTTCTCTTTCCTGGTGCTGTTATGATTCACCCTTGGGAGGTTTGGAAAATTGCTCCAGGCTTCCTAAACTCATGCAACAGTTGTCAGGAAACCTGACCTGCTTCAGAGCTGCTCTCACCTGGCTGAGAATGTGTCTGAGACTGAACTGCAGCAACATAAACTTCCCCCTGGGTCTGGGGAAGAAATGATTCATTATGAAAATTGGAGGTTTGTGCTGTGAGGGAGAATAAACAGTATGCTGCAAACTGACAAATTGCCCAGTCCTTAGACTGGATTCAGTGGGAACTCTGCAGGGAAAGACCTGGGTGTGAAGAGTTGAAGCAATGTGTGATTTGGTGGAACTGGTAGAGGAGTGTCTGCAATTGCTTGTAGACAGTGCTGGGGCAAAACCTGAAGAAATCTATTTGAATAAAAAGCTGCTGCCAGGGACAGATTTTTGTAATTTAAAAAGGCACCTCTCATTTTTCATTCAGGAATGTGAAGATGCTCCATGTGGGCATCGTTCCCATAGGTGGCAATTGTGGAGTTGTGTGCGCTGGATGTGACCCAGTGGGTTGTTGGGCAGCTCCTCTGTCCATTTCTGAGTTTAAGCAAAATCCAAATTTTCATGCCTTAATGAAACAAAAAGAGTTGATGATGCATCTCCATCTACACCACTGAGTTTGATGTGTCACATGAAAAACTGAAAGTAAAAGAGGTGGACTGGAACAGGGACATGGGATCCAGGAAGCCTCATCCAGCTTTGATTTGTAGCCTGTTCTGCTGCACTTACAGAAAACATGGACTAATTCCCTCAGATGTGCAAAGAGGGGATGGAGAAAAACCCAACTCTTAAAATGCAAAGATGGGTTGTGTCTTGCCATGCTGCACATGGGCCAATTCCTTTGGGGTGGGAAGGCCCTGGGTTTAAAACATCTCCAGGTCATTGTGGCCAATGGATCCCAAGGTATTTACAGCCAATGTCCATAATCAGATTCCTTTGGGAATCTGCAAAGGCCTGAGCTCTGCCAGAAAAGGTGTTAGAGGTTGAAGTGCAGTCATCTCTGAACCTCTTTTCCTTCCTTGCAGGGCACCATTCGCAGGATCATTATCGAGAACCCGGATCAGGTAGGGAAACTGAGCTGGAGTTCCCTCAGCTCCTTCCCCAGCTGCCTCCAGCAGGGATGATAAACACTTAGAGAGCACACAGCTCACACCTCTGAGGGTGAGAGATGGAATTATGAGGGATTGAAAACACTGAAGAACGGCCAGTCAGGCTCCCACCTCTCAGCAGTTAAGTCTTCGTTAATACTGATTAACTACTTACTCTTCCTACTGTATTTATTTCACACAGTTCCTATGCAAGCACAGGCAC
This sequence comes from Edolisoma coerulescens, assembly GCA_013397115.1. Classification (NCBI taxonomy): domain Eukaryota; kingdom Metazoa; phylum Chordata; class Aves; order Passeriformes; family Campephagidae; genus Edolisoma; species Edolisoma coerulescens. The sequence goes on from VWZW01004955.1 coordinate 3,428,988, forward strand.
TTTGTTTCCAAATGGACACACACTCAAATGTACACATCCTAAAGGACATCTCACATGTCTTTAAATTATCTATTTTTAGTCAAAATTACACTAATCCTGAGTTTGCTGTTTGACAAGATTTATGGATGTTTTTATTTATGTGTTTTACAGGAGCCATTATCCCCTTTTCTTAGAGGGGCGAACTTCTGTCCTGGAAATAATGTCATCTATGAAAAGACAATAAGAAAATATGAGCTATTAAATCCCCTCCAAGTAAGTTGGGTGTTTATATTATATATTGCAAGAAAAGAAAATTGAGGGGGTAGGAGGAAATTGATGTTTCTGGGTTGGTTTGGTTCTGGTTTCTTGTTTGTTTTTGCTGAGAGTAGCTGCCAATCTGAGAACTGCCATGGTGTGATCTAGGACACATTCTCAGAGTAAATGAAACAATATTTAAGGAGAGCAGAAGGGGGAAGGTTTGCCGTATTTTTCCTGAGAATTTATTTATTTATTAACAATGAAAACTGCTTTGCATCTCTAATACTGTCAGTCTATATCTGAATAGTGACTGTGAATTAGTTTCTTGCAGTAGCTTCACAGCAGAACAACCAAGATAAATTTTTGGAAAAAAAAATTAAAAAGACAATTTTTTTTTAACTGACTCTTGAAACAATATCTATTTGGCAAACCTGTCTGAAATTTCATCTTACAACCGGCGTTTTGTCAATACCAAAAATATTGCTCCATTTTATTGCTCCGAAATATTTCCAACAAGAAAAACAAATTGAAATTTAGCACATCTCAGAGTGATTTACCTGGGTTTTTTTTTACTTTGTTTTTTTAAACTGAGGTTTTCACACCACTCTGGATTTCAGACAGCTGAATTATCTGATATCCAGTCTCTGAAGTGGAAAAGGAAAAATAAAGTAATTATAAATAACAGCTTCTTGCTTTCTGCAGATGATGTGCAAAGAAAATAATAAAAAATTGTGGAAGTCCTGGAACCATAGTTTTACTTATGGTTTTTGTTACCTGGGCTATGTTTAGATTTAGGTCAAATCAGGAGCTTTGAAGGAAATTTTCATGTGTAATGGGACATCCACCTTGGGACAGGTGTCTCTCCTGTGCTTTTCACTGGCATCTTCTAAAATTGGAGGGAAGATGGTGAATTACAAGCCTGGAGCATAAAAGCGTGAGGCAAACTCACGTTCAGTTAGGAATAAAAGCAATTTTATTCGCATTATTAAAACATCCGAAACCACCGCCGGCCTTGCCGGTCACAGACGCATTTCCTGCGCTGCCGAGGTGGCTCTCCCGCCCCAGGCAGACGCGTCCCGCGCTAACAGCCCGCTCTGTCCGCAGGAGAGGCAGCTCCAGGCCTGCCCGGCGGAGCCGTGCCCGCAGTGCCCGCAGTGCCCGCAGTGCCCGCCCGCCCCCGCGGCCCAGCGCTGCCAGCACACACAGACGGGCGGCGCCTGCGAGCCGGGCCCGGGCCCGCGCGGCGACGAAGGCCGGGGACACGCCGTGAGGAGGGGCACGGCCCCCGCCGAGCTGGTGAGGGCTCCGCGCTTTGCTCTCGGCGGGGCTGCTTCTGAGGCAGAGGCGGAGCTCCGCGAATGAAGGGGTTCATGTACCCGCGGGCTTTGCTGGAACTCAGCACCGCGCGTTGTAACTCACCGGGGTCTGCGTCTGGCCGGAGCTGTGCAAGGCTTCTCACGGGCTGCTGAGGGGGGCAGGGCTGTTTGGGGTGCCGGGGTGTATTTCTCGTTGTCACAGACCCGTGCTCAGGTGAGCACTGACTGAGATCAGCCCGTGCTGTTGAACTGTGCTCAGTCTCGCTGGGTGGTTTGGTTTTGTTTTTCTTTACCCATCAATTGAGTCAGGTTCCACCTGTCAGTCTGTACACAAAGACTGAGGGATGCCCAGCTCTGCCTCGAGTTTGGGAGAAAACACACTTGGCTTTATAACCTCGACAAACATCAGCTCAGGATTCCTTTCCTCCTATGCTGATCAACCAGGGCTTCAAATATATTTCAATTTGATGCAAAAGTTGTTGACACAGATTCACTGGAAGCACAAAAGGAGCTTCCTGGTGTAGCTGTAGCCTGTTAGTGCAGCTGGGGAGGGAGTGCAGCAGGTCCCTCCTGTGCACCCAGTCGGTGTTTGGGTGGCAAACACCCTGGGACCTCAGTGTCAAACCTCTGCAGAACCTCCCAGAGCCAAACACTCCCATCACGCAGCTCAGGACACTCAGTTTGGGCTGATGTTCCCATAGAGCTGATGACAAATGATGGCATTGCTGTGGAAGCAGGACTGTGCCTGTTTCTTGTTGTTCTGAAGGAAGTAATTCCTCTCTGTACAGTTTATTGGAAGCCAGCAGACATGGAAGACTCACTCCCAAGGAAAGTGTAAACAAATTGCAAATGTCTAAGAGCAGCCAGACCCAAATCCATCCTACCTGTAGCATTTTCATGTTCAGCTTTCTTCCCAAAGAAGGGATCCTGTTCTGACCTCCTGCCTGTCCCTGCCAGGTGAGCTGCCCCTGGGACAGCCCCGAGCAGCTGGACTGTCGCTTCTTTGGGGAGCTGCTGGCGGAGCTGCACCGCAAGAGCACTGACCTGTACAGCTGTTTGCTGCAGCACGTGGAGAAGATTGGGACAAGGTATTGCCACTGGATCTGTCATTCCCGTGTCCCAGACATCCAGCACTGCACAGCTGAGGGGACAATGTTGTTTGTGAATTGGTTTTACTCTTTTTTTTCTTCCTGACCGCTAGAATTGACTGGATGTTTTACACGTTCATCTGATTTGCAAGTAACTGAGGACATAAAAATGCTGTAAGCCAAGGAAATTTATTGAATGTGATGCTTAAGAATTGTGTCTTACACGTGTTTGTACATTGAGCAAACAAGTACTTAAAGCACACTCTGACATATATTTCATGACACAATTCTACTGCTGTGTCCTGAAGAAACAACCCAAATGTCCAAATTTCCTCTATCCTGTTGAGCTGTTGTGTCATGGATTAAAGGACAGCCACCACCAGGCATAAAGCTCAGTCTCTACACCCAAATGAACATTAAGCACATTTTCTGCAGAGCCCTGCAGACCATCAGTGGGAAGAAATGAGAGTCACAGCAGGCAGTGCCCTGTGTAACCTTCCCCCTTCCCTCCCACTCACCCTCCTTCTTCCCCCTCATTCCCAGTCTTGTCTAGTGCTTTCCAAGGTCACTGAATAAGGAAAGTGGTCCTGTAGCAGAGGGAAAAAGGGAATTTAACCACCACAGAAACCCTGACAGTGCCGAACCAACACTTGGGGCAGGGCAGGGTGTTGCAGCAGAGTTGTGGGCAAACCATTACCCAGGCAATTAAGGGAGTAATTGGGTTAACTGACCATAATTGGGGTAACTGCCCAAAGAACTGGGGATTGTCAGCCTGTGTTAGCTGTGCTGCTGTAGGGCTCCAGTCTCCCGGGGAATTCCTCCCTGGAGTGGTGTTTAGCAGTGGCACCTGAGAGGGAAGGTGATGACTCTCGAGCTGATAAAGACCCTTCCTTGCTCTGTATTGGCCAGATAATCTTTTAGTGGTGAATGTGGGCCTGAATCCTGAAAGTTCTCAAGCAGCTTTGTGTTAACAGATCCTTGGATTTTGTGTTTTACAGGAACCACGACATCGAAGTCACGTGCCAGGTAAGGCCCAGGCTGTCCCCTGACACCAGTGGGGGGGTTCAAGCAAATTAAGCCAAGCCAGTTGCAATGAGGGAGGCTGGGCTTTGTTAGTTAATGGTTCCTGCTTGGCAAAAACATTCAGAGCCTGAAACCTACTGCCAGGCAGGCATTTGCAAATGTGATAATACTGAAAAGAAACTTCAAGAATTTGCATTATTCCAGTATGAGAGTCAAATTTTGGAAGTCCCTCCTGTTGTACCAATAATGGTTTCACTGGAAAATGACTTGCACAGGTACCTGTATTTTCAGAATGTGTTTTTTGCAAAGGCTCCTTTACTCCCTGGCCAGTGAAGCAGCTGCTGAGCAGCAGGTGCTGCACCTTTGAAGGCCTTCAGTGTGAATGGGGCAGAAATACCTGTCCAGGGTTCACCTGCAGGGAGCAAATGCCACTGAATCCTGGCAGCACCTCCTGTTGGGCATCTGGGGTTTATTGGCAGCCCATTCACTGGTCAGAAACATGAGGCTTTGCCCCACCATGAACTGCTGGGAGTTGTTGTAGCATCAGCTGTTAATACCTGGGAGAGGATTGGTTTGAATACTGCTTTTAAAATAAATGTTAAATTTAAGGATTTGAATATATGCTTCATGTATCACTTCATCTCACTTTGTATATGCCCCACATATAAAAGACTTTGGAAGTTTTCTGGATAGACTTTGATCTATTTTTGTTCTTATTTGCCTTGTACTAAGGATGTTTTTCATAGCAGAGCTGTGTAATTAATGAAGAAACCACATTACTATCTACCAGGCAAAATTCTTAATCAAGATGTCTCCCCTTTCCTCCCTTCTTTGCTTAGACTGAAGATATTGAGGAATTAATTCCCAAAGGACTGTCTGAGGCAACAAAGCAGCAGATTCGTTATCTCCTCCAGGTATGGGAGCTTTGGCAGCCTGTAGGAACTGGGAGCAGCAGGAGCTGGCTCACACACAGGCGGGGCTTGGTACAGATCACACTTCTCTGCATTCCCTCATTCCACTGTTTCTAGGGTAAAGGGGCTGGAATGGTGGCGTTAAGGGAAGTGTTACACGGACCCACTTGTGTATTTTAAACTGAGCTTTACTGGGGCTTTCCTGCAGTTTCACTGGAAACTGTCTTGGCTCTAGACTGCTGACAGGAGAACAGAGACCTTTCATCTTTCTGTGTTGTGTATTAAGGCTTTACTTTAAAAGCCAAACACAAATAGGAGGTGCTAAAAACACAGAAGCAGAGCCTGAATCCCACCTGCTCACAGCCCAACCCCATGGCTGGGCATGCAGCAGGCAGGGAGGGGTGGGGAGGGAGCTGAAGAACCAGACCAAGAGGACAAAACCCTTTATACCAGAACCACAACAGCAATGGTTCTGGTTGTTGCCAGATGCCAAAAGCACAGCTCAGCACTCAGAGCTGCCTTTGCCAGGCAGGAGTGTCAGAGCAGGATCCAGGGCAGCCTCAGCAGGAGTGTCCTGATCTGGGCTCCCTCAGGTAGGGGGAGGGTGATCCTACCGGGGAGCTGCACCTTGGAATCACTTCCTGGTAAAAAGAACCCATTGCAATGAAGCTGTGAAGGAGCAGCCTGGTGTGAGTCTGCAGCTGCCCTGCTCTGACCTCCCCAGTCCCTTCCCCCGGGAATTATTCTGTGCTTCTCTTACAAGGGAGATGGACATCAACCCCCAAATATTCCATGGCCTCACGCTGGCACACTGTCCCAGGAAGCTGGTTCAGCTCCAGGTGAAAAAGCTGGAACAGGCATTTCCTGTTGTCTCTGTGTCCAGCTGGTTTTACATCCTCACAGCTGTGATTAAAAAATGCAGCCAAAATGGCTTTTGGGGAACCAGGATCCACCCAGAGTGTTCCCAGACACACTGGCCACTGGGACAGAGCTGGGAGGGAAGGGTTTGCACAGCCCAGGATCTCAAGCTAGGAATGCCCAGAGGCTCTTCTAAGGACACAGAGAATTCCACAGGAAAAGCACATGGCAGCTCGGGGATTTAGCAACCTCTAGCACGAAGCAATTGCTGAGTGGGGTTTTACTTAAACTTTTATAGTCTAAATTTCACCATTTGACTTGATTCCTTCTTTCAAACTACTGTGTAGTGTATTACACAATAAAACCAACAAAACCATAAGGCAAAAGTGCAATTCCACTTTAATTACAGAACAAACAAAAAGGTGAGTTACACTAGGAATGAAGTCTCAGTCACACCATGGCACCAGTGGGGATAAAAAACTGGGCAAGGGCCAATCCCCATATGGATAGAGAGCTCATTCTTCCAAGTTAAGGGAACACACAGGAGGGTTTCACTTCTGTCCAGACAGTAAAAAAACCACAGCTTTTGCACAGAATATTCAGCCCTTCCAGGAGAGTCACAACTTGAGGAGTTATTTTGTGTGTCCTTTCAAAGTCTATTTTTCTTCTTTTAAATATTATAAATGTATCATGAAATGCAACAATTTGTTTTCACCTGAATCAATACATGGCTATTAGAGGCATTGAAATTAACATTCCAAAGGAGAACAGTGTTGGGCTGTGGTCACTTCTGGTTTTCTCTTTCATCCAGGTGACTCCTTTCATCTTTGGGAACTTTTTCCTTTTAAAGGGAGTTGGCTGTATGAGCTTTTTTAATTTAAATTTTTAAAAATTTTAATTAAATTCCCTCACCCTTGAGCCCAAAGCTTTGCCAGATCTCAAACATGACTCATTCCTCTTTTCAGGCAGGGCAGTAATTTTTAAAAATAAGTGTAAGCACAAAGCTTTGAAAGCTCAAATAATAATTGTTCAATATTAACAATTTTTTTCCCCTTTATTGGTGTACAAAGGCAGTTCCTTACCCTGTTGTTCCTTCCACTTTAACAGCATTGTCCTGTGTTACAAGGCAGAAATTGAACACTGGCATTTGCAGAACAAAGTGCAATGAAAATGTTTCTTGTAGAAATTGTGGGCACTTCAAAGGATGTGCAATGGTTTTAGAAGTTACTGTCAGCTGTAAAGCAGTTTCTGTTCTACTTCTTGTCAGGCATATTGTAAACAAAGCTGCCTAATTAATCCCAATTATGCTTTTAATTTCTCCCCTCCCAGATGAGAGCCACATCGGACAAATCCCTGAGACTTGTGCTCTCCACGTTCAAGAATCTGCGCGAGGAGCTCTGCCATTTGCAGGATGACCTGGGGGTGAGTCCTGTTCCTCGCTGCCCACGGCTCATCCAGCTCTTCCCAGCTGGCAGCAGGAGGCCAGGGCTGGCATTCCAGGCTGTGCTGATGGCAGCGGCTGCTCTGTCAGTGCCTTGGTGGGGCTGGACGGACACAAGTGGCTTTGGCAGCTCCAGGGTTCTCTGGCTTTCAGCCATCCCAGCTCTGTGGCTGTGGATGCAGGCAGCAGATCATTCCTGTTGGGGAAGCAGCAATGTTTCCCACGCCAGCCCCAGTGCTGGCACCGCTGGGAATGTCACAGCACTGTCCTGGAAAATGCAAAGCTGAGGGAGAAGGAGTTTGAGCTTGAGCACAGAACAAGGGGTCTGTGCAGTGGGCGTAGTTTTGGGGTGGTTTTTGTTTGTTTGGGGTTTTTTTGTTGGCTTCTATTTAAATTGTTTCTGGGACAGACTGGAAGGGCAGTGTCCAGGATCCCAGCGCTCGCCACCCAGCACAAAGCCACAGGCACCAGGGTGTGCTGTGTACCTAAACCCCAGACTTTCAAGAAAGCTGAGCATTCTCTCAGTTCTAAAACATCCCTTTACTAATGACTGTTTTGCACTTTATGGGAAGAGTTTACTGAAAAATTGCAGCTCTTGACTGTAAACTTTTGACTTTTGTCCTGCAGAAGCTGGAAACCGACAATGTCTTGCTGAAGAAGGATTTGGCTTTTAAGGATTCTCAAGTAAAAGAATATGAAACAATGTTGGCTTCTCTGCGGGAGAACAATCGTCAGCAGCAGGTGAATCTAGAAATGTTTTCAGTGTCATTCTAGGCAGCCAAAATGGGGGCAGTTTGCTGACTTTTGGGTACTCAGAGTAACTGCTGCCTGCTGTGTGTGTGATGCTGTTCCTCCCCTGGGGAATTCCATGTGCTCATTCCCCCTGTGCTTTCCAGCAAGGGCTCAGGGACAGCACTGCCAAGTGCCGCTCCCTGGAGGAACAGCTGCTGTCCCTGCGGCTCAGCGAGGGCGACAAGGACTGCCAGCTGAAGGAGCTGGAGTACAGCAAGAGGGCCCTGGAGCAGGAGATCCAGAGCCTCAAGCTGCAGGTGAGGCCTCACCTGGCTGGGTGCAGCAGCTGAGTCCCAGACTCAGAGGGATCAATGTGGGAAAACTAACGATGAAAACTCTTTGTAAAATAAAAACTGGTTCTTTGCTGCAGAGCTGCTCCAGCCCAACCCTGCAGACCACGACGGACGAGCTCTCCAGCCGCTACGTGGAGATGATCAACAACCTGAGGGAGGACAAGGACAGGGAGATCCGCAGCCTCAGGGTAAGGGGCTCTGCTGGCTGGGTGCAGGGACAGCTGCTCTTGCAGCTACAACAGCAGAGGTCTACCACAGGCACTTTTTGGGTGGCTTCTGGTTCTGCAGTTACATTACTCATAGACACTGTGATGGCTTGAAACCTTTACAGTAGAACAGAAAACTGTGATTTAAAAAAACCCAGCCATTCTTTACATGAAGAAATTAGGGATCAATCTGATTAGCAGGCTGTCCTAAAGGGATATTTTGTGTGTCCTGATAACATAAGAAATCAGTCAAGAGATGCTCAATAGGAAACAAAAATAAATCCCAATCACAGCTGTATGTAGGAAATGTCTCTCATGGAAATCAATGGTAAAAGTGTCTGGAAGCCAATTCAACTGGTTCAGTGTTGGTTTAACTTCACAGAGTTATAAAATAATTAAATTAATACTGGATAGAATTCAGTCCAATTAGCACTTTCTGAATTTACTGTGTGGCTCAGCTTCCTGATCTGAAAATGCCTGGGTCTCGCTGTCCATGAAATGCCACCCCTGGAGCCCTGGGTGGGTGCTGAGGGGCCCTGCCCAGAGCCCCCCACACCTGAGAGCTCCTCCCTTGTTCTGCAGTCCCAGCTGTGCCAGTTCCAGCAGGACATAACCAGGAGAGAGGGGAGCAACAGTGACTTGCAAATGAGGCTGCACGAACTGACATCGCTGCTGGAGGACAAAGAGGCTTTTATTAAACAACAGCAAGAGGTAACATAATACAAGTTATTTCTCTTCTAAGGGTTTTTGTGTTTAAACCTCCATGTACTGTGTAGGTGAAACCTTACCAGGAAGTCCCTTGTCCTCTCCTGGCTCAGGAATGGGGCTTAGGATTTGTTTTAACTGAATGCTGTTCCTCTGCCAGCCTTCTGGAAGGACAGATCTTCAGACTGTTCTTTGAGACAAAGTTCTGTAAATATTTTGTTGTGACTTTATTGAACTGATACTTCAGAAAACATTACTTCACATCAATGTTTGCTTTTGGTTTTCTCAGGAGCTCTTCAGACTGAAGCACGAGAAATTATCCGGCAGTCAGTCCCCTGGGGTGACAGCCATCATCACTAAAAAGTAATGTGTTATTCACCTTTCTTAAAAACACATCCTTTGGGCTTTCCTTTGTTTAGGCTCTGTTACGCAACCTGTTCAACTCTCTGCAGGTACAGGAATCAGTATCCTATTCTGGGTCTGCTGTCTGATGACTACAAGGTCACATCACCTGTCAATAAATCACAAACGATTGTAATTGAGAGGACTGGAGAGATCTGGAAACACGTGAGTTTACCTGGAGATGGACTATTCCCTCTGCAACCCCTAAGTGTTCGATTTAATTTGAAAGCAAGTATTTCCCAAACTGAGAGCTCGGAGATGCCCTCGTGGTAATTTAACTCACTGCAAAAAGCAAAGTGACTGACTGCAGCCAGGGAAGTGTCCTGGCTGTTGCGAGCAGGCAGTAATTGGTGGGTGTGGTAGAAATAAAACCTTTTGTTGTTTTCTCTGGCACATAATTACCCTGAACAAAAGCAGCAGCGTTGCTCTAACACCGGCCCCGGGGTGTTGCTGTACTGGGCAGGTAGGAGGGACTGTATCCTGCTGTGCTCTCAGGTGAGGAGGGATTTGGGAGGGCTGTGCTCCTCTGCATTAGGAGCATTAATGACTCCAAGCTATTACTAAAACATACGAAGCAGCACATCCCTGAAACTCACCTTGAGCCAGGGCAGTGACTAACCCAGGAATGCAGAAGAGTGGTGACATTTTAAGGAGTGATTCACAGTAAAAATAGAAAACAGGGCTGCAGAAGCTATTTCTGTCACAGGCAGGGGCTTGTGGTGCCAAGTTTGGCTACAAGGAAAAGGCTGGAGAAATGGCAGGGTGGCCAGGCAGGGCTGGTGGTGGCTGCAGGCACAAGGTCACAGCAGCACCTGGACACAACAACAAGGGGGACACAGCCAGGAGCCAGGTCTGTGACAGCCTGAGCAGATGCAGGTAACACACCTGGCACATTCCCCAAGGGGACCTTGCCTGCAGCAGGATTAGGAAAGTAAAAAGTTCAGATCACTGGCAAAGAGCAGAGTTTTATTACTGATCCCTAAAACCCACCCAGGTGCATTGCAGCCTAGCAAAATGTCAAGCAATTAAACATCACTAGAGAAATAAAAAAGTGTTTGGTACAGAGGAAAGGCTCACTGGTCCCCTTGGACCCTCCACAAGAGAAAACAAGTAGGTAATTCAATGAGATGCTTTATGGGAGGTAGTTTTGTTTCGTAACAGAAACATTTTGTGTACACAGGTTTGTGTGTTTCTTCTAACAAGGTGCTTGTTTCTTTTAGGAATGAAAGAAACCCCTGAGCCCTCAGAGCTGCTCCAAGGAGTTCACAACCACTAAAACTGCTTTACTTTCTGCTCTTCTGCATCCAAAAAAGGTTCAGTCTGATAGCAAGGAAGGCTGGGAAAACATTAAGGACTCACTTTTCCCTCGGAAGAGTGGGATGCCATCCCTCTGTGGACTTCAGCTGCTCTTGACTAACTCCTGTTCTTCAGCCAGTCCTGAGGCAGTCTAGGAGACAAAAGGAAGATGCCTGAAACCTTTTCCTCTTCGTCCTTGTAGCCATGTTCTGTGTCCTCATGCTGAGTGGGAATGACCCCAATGTCAGTCCCACCCCTCCCACGGCTGCTTTCAGTGCAGAGCCACGGGCTGCATGGGAACTTCAAACATACCTCATTGGGAACTGCTCCTTCCCTTACCTGCCTCTGTCTGGGAAGCTCGGACACAAAGGACAAAACTTACACCAAACCCAGCTTCTGACCTGGCAAGTGCCAGCAGGACCCAGTTCAGTGAAGGTTGGGCAAAGGCTCATTTTAGAGAATGTTTCTGACCTCAGAGGTGATGTGTTCTCAGCCCCAAACCAGCTGTAAGTATTTATTTGCTGTGCTTCAAATTTTCAACAACTTGGTATATTTTTATATAGAAGAACTTTGTATGAAAACAGCTCATGGACTAAATTTCCTTATCAGACCAACCTGCCATTTACAATTTCTGCTCCTTGCAGGACCACAGAAATTCTTTCAAACTGATTTGGTGTTCATGATTCAGCAGTTGTCTGAGCAACACAGCACAGAGAATCACAGGGAAAGTTTGAACACTGCACTCCAAAGGTGCTCTTTTATGGTGGGGTTCTTGCTTTGCTTTCCTGCTGCAGCCATGTATTTCTGTTCCCAGATACTATAGATCCTAGGCAATGTTTAATGGGGAAAGAATGCTGGAGGCTACGTGTAACCATGAAATAAAGCCAAGTCTAACTCTCTGGGTCCTTGTCTGTCTGTCCTGGAAACATCTTGTGTGAAGGGGGAGTGGTGTCTTGTTCCTCTCTATGAATCTTTACAAGTGAAGGATTAGGGCTGGGTCCCTTTTCTAGCTGCTGCTGCCAGTCCTCCCTCAGGTACTGCTGGATGTCCAGCTGGCCTCGTGCTCCTCAGGACTGGGCAAAGAGCCACGAGTAAAACCTGCTCCTGCTGCTGGTCTTTGTGTGTGTCCAGGCTGAGAGAGGCCTGCACTTTCACCTGCCTGGTCCACCCCTTCAGCCTGGCTTAACAGGAACAGGCTTTAATTAAACACCCTCATGTGAATGAGGAGTGCCTTGCCCCTCTGAATTCAGTAATTATTCTAAAACAGACTCTAAAGCAACCCCTCTTTCTGCAGAGCAGTGAATAAAAGGTACATCTATACTCAGAGTTAACATGCTCCTGCCATGGGCCAGGGGCAGTGTAATAAATATTTTAGTTAACGTTGCACTGTCAGCACAAGACTTTTCACCTTTGGTGATCTTGACCAAAGAAAAGCCTAACAGCACCACCATTGTTTAATGCCATCAGCTACCTGTGCAGGGGTCTGGCTGCTCCTTGTGCTCCCACCAGGGCCAGGTGTTTCCCACAGCTCGGACACAGCTACAAAGAGCAGAAATGGGAGTTATTAATGGCCACAGTTACTGACAGCTCATCCCAGCCATGGATTTCCCAACCAGCCCCTCAGTGACACCAACCTGTGTCTCCTCCACTCCCCTGCACAGCACAGGACAAACTCCCTTAAGGAGGGACAGGGCTCAGACCAGGAGCTGCTGGGTATGGTGAGACAATTCCATGGCAAAGGCCACCATCAGGCAAATGCTCTGTTTTCAAATACAGCTGATCCATCACAGTGGAAACATCATCCTGGAGCAGCCAGGAAAGCTGCAACCTGCTCAGAAAAAGCCCGGGTTCCTGCTCAGGCCAGGCAGCTCTCTGTCCTGGGGGAGCAAGGACAGCTCCTCAAAGACGCTGAAGATCACCAGACCCTGTAAATGCTACAGAGCAGAGGCTGTAACTACACACTGTACTCACACAAAACACAAAGCAATAAATGGTTGTCAAAAAGCTGAATTAGACTAGTAGATAAAGCATATGGCCATTTATTTATGGGCTGGTTTTGTTTTCAAACTGTATTTATTTAAAAAGCAAATTTATAGTAAAAAATACTAAAGTACTTGTTACTGTGGGCTCAGCTGTCCCCTCTGTGCTGTGGAACTGATTTACATAAGGTGGCTTCTGCTGGAGTTTACAGAAACACATTTTCTCATTTGCTCAGCTCTGTAAATGCTGGTTAGAAGCAGTTTACTTTAGCTCATTTCCCACCTCAATTTCAATTTTTACATTTTTTTCAGGAACAAATTAGAAAAAAATCAGACATTATTTACTTCATGTAATTACAACAAACTACATTCTGCCCTGTCTTTATCTGCCAGAATGCAGAGTCTTGTTTTGCAGTGAAAAGGAGAAAACTGTCTTCTGTTTTTTGACTGACCTTTCTGCAGTATTGAAGTTTCTCTGCCTCAGCTGTAAAATAAAAGCCAGAGAGCCCTGGCTGGGACGTCCCTGACAACTCCAGCAACCACCAGCCCACGCCCAGTGCCTCACCTTTACCTCCAGAGTTCTACTGCAACTCTTCCGTGTTTTCTCTCTAATTTATTACCTTTAATTGTGGGCAGCTGAAACCTGAGGAAAGAAAAAACACAGCTGATGATCAGGATGTGAATCACTTTTAACTGCACCTGTCAGCCCAATAAAAAGCTGCACCAAACAGATCTGACATTTCAGAGCAAGCCCTGCACACGTGTGTGAGGCTCTGCTTGCTCAAGCACCCCTGACCTGTCTGTCTCAGCTCCTAAATATTTACTGGGAAAGGGCACTGAGGGTTTGGGAACTGTCCCTCAAAGTCTTGAGGATTCAGGCAACATTTTATCCTTGCATTTCAGAAGATTTAAATGCCACTTTCTAGTAAAATCTTATGCCAAGAACAGCAACTGACCTCCTGCTTTGACACAGAACAATTACCTGATTATTTGGTCCATCTGCAGGGTGGAAAAATGAGCCAGCACAGCCACGGGCAGTCAGGGATCATCTTCAGGCTGCTAGGAAGAAACTCCTTCAGTCCACGTATTCAATGTAACATTCAGGAACAAAGCACTGACACTGAGAGAAATCCACAGCTTTAAATCACTACCATTTTTTCCCTTCTGACTGCTGGGCATGCAAGGAAAAGCAGCAACAAAAACCATATGAAGTCATTCCTGTCTGCTTAATTTCTGCTCTTTGTGCAAAACCTACGAGTCCGGCGGCTCAAAGCCCGTTGGAAATCCTCGATGAAGGGTTCATTTAACATCACATGTTCTTCTTCAGCTTTTTAATCTGTTACTGATGTTGTAATTCAAGTATTCTAAAAAGAGAGGGAATTTAGGAGAGCAGTGTTTTTAGCATTTCATTCTGCAAGCTGTTCTATTACACAGATAAAAAGACAAAAACCTACCTGGGTTTTCCCAAAGTATGTGAGTAGCTTTTTGTTCTCTTAAATGAAAAAAAAAATTTCAAAGGAATGTCAGTATCACATTTGATAATTATTTCAGAAATAAGCAAAACAAACACAAATACATTACCTGTAAGTTTAAAGGGTTGAATCAAACCCAATGTTCTCCCCTCAACAGTCTGATAAAGAGACCTGCAGTAACCTGTTTACTTGAAATGTGATTACATATTAATTAGTGAAAAATGCAATTAAAAATATCAGGTGAATTTACAGAGAATGAGACTTTCCTAAACACCATAAATGAAAAGGAAACTCCAAAAAATCTGGAGTGCAAGAGATGCGTTTTATTGTATGCCCGTTACGATGAGTAACACATTTAGAAATAATAATCCCACAGAACAGTGACAATCTTATTTTACAGCGTGTACATCATTTTTTACAGCCACATAAAACACTTATTTGTCTAAGAGATTTCCCAAATTTTAACTTTCTGAAGTTTAGAAATATAAAAAAAATTTATTCTCAAGGAACTGATTCTCATCTGGTGCAAAAACAAAATATGAACATTATCTGGAACACAAAGCCACAATATAGCATGAAGTTACAATTTCTCATGTGAACAGCTGTGTGCAAACATGAAGCAACTAAAAAAAGTAAAAAATACACATTATATGCATAACATTTATGACCAGGTTTTTCATTAAATAGCCCTAGACCAGCTCGTTATATAAGCGCCATTGGATTTGCAGCATGCTAACACAAAGCATTTTTAAAGGGATGCATATTTTAAATGTATACACTGTAAACTCAAGATCCACCTCCAAACTCTAGTGGCAGCAGATTTTTCTGGTTAAATACTGCATATATACTTTCTTACAGATTGAAAATGCATGTTTATAGCATGGTATAGATCTTTTTTTAAAAGAATCGATTAAAAGGTGCAATTTTATGTCTATATGGAAAATTTCATATTAGGAGGTAGGACAGTAATTGTCATACCTGTTAAGAACACTGCCCTAAAGAACTTCTAAGTACTTTGAATTTTAATTTAAAAAACTCTACAGTTTTCAACTGTTTTTAATATTCTTTTTAGAGAAGACTTTAAAGTAGCAAGGAAAAAAAATAGTGTTGAGTCACAACACTATGAGCTGCATCCATTTTTATCCTTTAAAAAAAAAAGTCAAATTCAAAGTTAATTTTGTTATATGTGCCATACTGAACAACATTCAACTGTAGTTTCAGATAAAAAAAGGGAAATTATATACATATACATCTTTAACCCTAGCACCAGAACACCACCTCTGAGACCATAACATAATGCTCTATTTTAAACATCATATCCTGCAATAAAATAGGTTAGCAGCTTTGAAAAACAGTAAAAAAATGCTTCTTGGACCTAAACTAATAAAGGAAACCAAAAAGTTTCCCTATGAAATGTTTAAAAAAAAACCAAACCAAACCAAACAAGGGACACCCCCCCAAATTTCGCCAGTTCTGGAATTCAATTTCTAGGCACAATTGAAAATGTTGTGATGAAGTGTTTGACTAAAACTCCCCGTTCCAAACTGCACAAGAAGTGAAGAGTGGGCTCCTTCGCAAACCCCTGCAGCTCACCCCACCAGGGATCTGTTTCCATACAGGAGACACACGTTGGGACTGACAGAATGGGTCACACAATCAGCTCTGCCCTGTCCTCTAGACTCAGCAATGGCAAATACTGTTCACTTGGAGACATTCATCCATCTTTCTGCAAATTTAAGACATTCATCCATCCTCTGCATTCTCTAGTGCTCTTTAGGTTCTGATAAGCAATAATCATAGGGCTATGAGATCCCCTGCCAACCCTAATACTTTTTAAGACTTTTAATACAAAGAATGTAAAGTTATGGTTTAATATCAAGCTTTGAAACCAGGAGAAACAGTTCGTGAGATTTATTTTTTTCCCCAATTAGCGTATCACAGTTTCTACATCGCTTCCTTCTGGAGCTCACCTATCACATTATGGCCTCTTTGTGGTGCCTCATTATGTGCTGATTTTTCTCGGAGGGCCTGCGGAAGCCCTTTTTGCAGTACTCACACCTGTGGGGGTAGTCTTTGGTGTGGATGGAGATGACGTGGCGCTTAAAGCCCGACGCGTCCGTGGTGCTGTACTCACAGTACTGGCACTGGTACACCTTCCTGCCACTGTGGGTCTTCATGTGCTTCTTCAGTTCGTTCTGCTGCCTGAAGCCCCTTTTACACCTTTTGCATTTAAAAGGCAGGTCCTTGGTGTGAACGGAGAGGATGTGCCCACTGAGCACAAAAGGATCGGACGTTTTGAAGTCACAGTGCCTACACTGGTGGATCTTTTTCCCTTTATGGGTCTCGCTATGCTTTTTGAGCTCCGAGGGCCGGTGGAAGCCTTTCTCACACACCTCGCACTTGTGGGGAAAATCCTTGGTGTGCACTGAAATGATGTGTCGCTTCAGGTCACTGGAGTTGGTGCTCTTGTGGTCACAGTGGGGACACTGGTGAGTCTTATGCCCTTGGAAGAGCTCCGTGTGCTGCTGCAGCTCCTTCTCGTCGGCGAAGGCCTGGGGACAGTGCTCACATTTAAAGGGCAGGTCGGTGCCGTGTTTGGTTTTGATGTGAGTTTTCAGGTTGGACTGGTCAGCACACCTGAACACGCAGTGCTGACACTGGTATGGCTTTTCCCCCGTGTGGGTCCTCATGTGCTTTTTCAGCTCCGAGGGGTGGCGGAAGCCCTTCCCGCACTCCACGCACACATGAGGGAAGTTCTTGCTATGGACTGCGAGCAGGTGCCTGTTGAGGAGCCCCTGCTCTGCAGTCTCATAGTCACAATATTTGCACTTGTGGAGCTTGGGCTCCTTGTCCCTCAGGATGAGTTTATTGGAACTCAACGGGCTCGCCTCTCTGTATCTTCTCGTGTACTCTGTAAACTCGTGCGTTTTATCAACTTTATTTATAAGTTTATGGCTTTCCAGATGATTGTGGAAACTTACTTTTTTGTTAGTTGTAAAGTCACAGTCTGTACACTGGTATTTCTTCTTGATCATATGATCGGGATGGTTCTTCATATGCCTTTTCAAGAATCCTCTGGATTTAAATTTTTTCCCACAAATATGACAAGGGTAAACTGTTAAGGGCTGTCCATCAGGACCTATTATAACAGCTGTTTTTGAACAAACAAAAACAAGTTATGAAGGAAACACATTTACTGATTAAGAAGTTTTAAATCAGCCAAGTGCTGTTCAGATTCATGCACTTACACTTGCAGCAGAGAGAGAGTGGCTCAGTAGTTTAAAAACAACCAATCCACAGCACCTATAGTTTATATAGTTCTGTTTTAGAAACTGCTCAAACAGATCAGGAATATCACATGTGCACTGAATATAGCCATGGGTACTTTTTAATAGCTCGCAACATTCCAATGAATTGCATCAGCCCTGAGTGTACTGACTCTGAATAGCAAAATATGACATTTTCTAGGCACAGAACTGGAGGGGGGAAGGACACAGGAAATACGCAAATCATCATTTATAGCTTTTAATTCTGCATCAGCTTAAAAAAGAGAAAAGGAATAGGACAGGAGTAAGTGGCACTCCGTGACAATACCGTAACCATCCAGTGTTTACCTGTTTGCCATTGCCTGGCCTCTCCTCTCCTCCTTTTCTTGGTTTTTTGTTTGAGCACTCTATTAGTGCTAATGCTATCACAAATCTGCAGGTACTGTGTTGCATTACCGTTTTTGTTTTCTAATCGTGTATCCAAGTTATTTCCTAGAAACAAAAATTAGACACCATAAAAAACCTTAAACAACTTGTTTCTTTGGGACTGACGACTGGAATTGCACAGCAGCATTATCTACTTTTTAACAACAAGCATTGCCCATTCCTCTACCACCAACATACATTAAAAAGAAGTGTGCTAATAGGAACCACTATCTATCTTTCCTGGCAAAAGTCAAGGGTATGATTGTTTAAACATTGATTCATTTCTAAATATATTCCTTGATTTTTATTTAACTTGTTTTTACTTCCTAACAACTGCATTATCTCTTTTCTGTCTGCAAAACTACCTCAAAAACTTGGCAGTGCCTCCCAACTTCCCCACCCCCTACAAAGGCCTACAGACATCTAGAATTGTTTTAAATTCAAAACACTAGAGAAAGACTGTGGAGTCCTTCAATATCTAATTTATGGCTCATTCTTTGCACCTCTGATTAGGAGCACTGACACAGAAATGTCTGTTTTTCAAAGACAGTTTTAGTTTTAATGCTGTTAAAAGTTCTCACCTGCCGCTTGACCATCTTCGTATCTTCGGGGAAGCCTTCTTTCATCTCCTGCAGAAAATGGTATTTTAGTCATTATAAAATAATATTCTTTTTAAAGATGCTGCTTTTGAAAGCCTGATAATGAGAGAAAACTAACTTAGCTAATAAGTAACAGGTTAACACCATCCAAGTGGAGACGTGCAGCTCAGTTTTGTGTAATCATGAGCCCCAGGAGACAAAATCCCATCTCTGGGAGGATTTATCCACCCCATCTGTGTTTGCAGGCTTACCCTGCTGGCTCTCCTGCTTTCCATTATTAATATGCTTGTTTCTGCCAACTTTTAACCTCATCTATCTCCTCAGATACCCATGCAGAGGTTATCTGAAATGCACAGTTTGCTCCTGAGATGGAGGCACCTTATCTTTCTGGAGGAGAAGCAGGCAGATAAGAGGACTTGGCCCTTATCAGCCTCTCAGCACAATGGAGTTCTGGGAGATGCACAAGGAATACCTCGGGAGCACATTCCTCATTTTGCACTGGAAGTATTTGCTGTTATGTGCCAAAGCTCTGTGGTTCTGAAGCACTTTACCAGCCCAGCTGTTGGGCTCTCATTACCACACCAAGGAACCTTCGTTAACTTGCTTAATTAATTTTAACAGAAATTATGGATAACTCGGTACTATGGTATAACCCTGTAACTATGGTACCCCCTTAACAAACATTTAACACACCAAAATCCAAGGAAATAATATAAAAGAATAGACAGGATTCTCAATGTATCCTAAGACACTTCCACTATTTGAAAACAAATCACCTTTTTTCTTTTTGTTTCTCACCTGAAGGACTAACAGGCTTAAGACATGTATATAAACTGAAATTATTAGGAACATGTTTATTCCTATTATTCCCTTTTTGAAGTCTTCCTCCCAGCTAATGTAAAACACTTAAAGCTGTTCTTCTATAAGATCTTCAACATTAAGCATCAAACGCCCCATACTCTGTACATCTGAGCTGGGATCAGAAACAAAATAAAACTTCTAACAAGCTTTCCTTTCTACTTCATGAAACTCAACACACAGCAATCACTGGATGGCAGAGATCAGGAGCTGTTTCCAAACCCCAAGAACAAGGTGAGGTCATCCCAGAGATGCTGGCAGCTGGATGAGGGAGGAAATAATGGCAGGGATTGTCAGGAAAGAAGCACAGGTTCCTACCGTAAGCAGCAGCCCAAGCAACGGGGACAAACGTTTTATTCACACCAGAGTCCTCAAGCTGCGTGTCTGGAAGGGATGAGGCTTCTTCTTCCCCTACAATAACTTCCATATAAACTTCATCTGCTATTTCAGCACAGCCTGGATTAAGGGAGGAGAATAAATCTTTAATTTTATTCTGCCTGTCCTAACTTTTTCTTCATTTAATTTGCTTTCGCTCTGATTGATACCCATTATAAATTAATTTTCTTCCTTTGGCATTTAGGGGATAATTGCTTATTCAGACATTCCTTGAAGAGAGAAAACATGTATCAATAAATACTAATCCAAAACAAATGCCCACAAAATTTCTAATATACAAACTCATAAACTTGCAACTGATGACATTTGCCACTTTGTCAGAAAGCTGCTTAATTCACAGTAGGAAAACAGAAAAAGAAGAAGTTTGACTAACCTCATTAACTTCATCCATGGACATGTTAAATTTAATATAAATAATGAAATGACTGCACACAGTATGAACAAAGTGCATTATCCACATCACTTTAAAATAATTATAGCCTGCTTTTTATTTTTAGGGAAGATGAGCTTAGTTTTCTACTACTTCAGGCTGAAGAATCCTTCAGAAAAAATTAAAAATGTCCTTGAGAATGATGGTTATATGGGTGTACAAACAGCATGAGAAACAAAAATGTTCCTTATTATGCTTACTAATATCTTCATCTTCCTGAGAAGAGTCCTTAACAGCCATGTAAACCATCTTTTCTCGCTGCATTCTCCCAACACCTCCTTGTTCAATGACTCCAGCTACAGAATGGCCATTGTGAAAGTCACTCTCAGTGACAATTTCTGTCCCACCTTGAACAAAAAGAAGTGACACACATTAAGTCAATGTGAACAAAGCCACTGGTAAGATTAATTTTAGATTTAAGTATTTTTTTCTCGGTTACGACAAAACCGTTTTTCATAAAACCGTTTTTCATAAAACTCCAATTAAATGTTTTTACATCCAGGTCTGTCATAAAACCATGCAAGTTTGATAGTCTGGAAGAGATGAGGAAAAAGCTCTCTGGGTGTGTCCTGATAAATTCAAGCCTGACCAACCCCTGCCCAAGGATCATAACCTCCCACGTGTGCCAGGAGGAGCTCGGGTGCCACTGGAGACACACAGCTGCCCATGCCCACCAAAACCTGACTGCAGCCCTAACCTGCCCCAAACACAGCCTGGAATCGTGGATATTCCTGGATTCCTGGTCAAGACTCCTCTCTGTGCTCCTCATGCTGAGCAGCAAAGGTTCAGCACTGCCAGGAGCAGCTGCTCCCAAAGGAAAGAAATGCTCCCAGTAGGGAATGGGGTGGTTTGCTGGGACCACCTCCCTGAGAGCAGCTCAGAGAACACCCCTGCTGGGAAGTACTTCTCAGCCATAAGAGATTTTGGTTCTCCCTGCTGCTGCACGAGCAGTCTGTCCCTTCTGTCCCTGGACACTGACAGCCCATCCCAGAGGAACAAACTGTATTTTGGGAACAGGGCCTGGGAATGACCCAGAGGTTCCAGCTCCAAGAACAACCGAAAGGGGGATTCTGCTTTTTCAGGAACACACACAGGTGAGCTCTGCACCCCCTCAGAGCACTGGGAGTGCTGGTCTGTCTGTGGGGAAAGGGAACTGCAGAGCAATTCTGAGTGCCTTGGTTCACCTGCAGCCCCAGAAATCCTCCCCTCTCCCTGCAAAGGTCACCAAAATCCACCAAAGGCTCCCACCAACAAAAGGGATCCACTCCAGAGGCTCTGCTGTGCTGACACACTTGTGTCTTGCAAAGTTAGAGAAAAGCAGCAGCTGAAAAAACAGCTGCAGACACACAGCCACTTCTACACTTGGGCTCTGGCTGCCTGAAAATAGCCCTGCTAATCAAAAAAAGAACTCGAGACTAATCCACACCCAGCATTTGCTGCATCTGGGCAGCTTCCACAAATGTCACGTTCTACAAAACACTCCAGTCACTGGATTACGTGGAATTAAGAACAAACAGAAAGACCCCAAAACTGGAAGAATAAATAGGATTTCAAAGTACCTATTTCAACATCATCTTCAGCTTCAGCTTTAAATATGTACACTTTGATAACTTCTGAACCAAAGCCATCATCTTTAGCAACATCATCATTTGCCACCTCGGTACTGATCTTCAAGGGAGTGCTTCCTATATGGTCCAATTTCTCTCCAACATCATCCACTGCAAAGGGAAGAGAATAATAATGAGGTTCAAACACATTTTTAGAAGTCAAAGCAATCAGTAGCATGATTTTCTCCACTATTCTCCCCATGCACAGGAAAGGTTTGTATTCATAAGTGGCCTTTAAAAGCAGCTCATCTCAAGAAACTTGTAAGAGATTCCAGAAGTTCAGTATTTTATTGCAACTCAGGAAACACAGCACGAATTACAGAATGAAGGACACAAGAGGGAGCTTGTCATCAAACGGAATGAGGTAACTGGTTATGGATGAAATTATTACCCTTAGAAAGCAAGTAATCCTCAATAACTAAAACTTCGACACAAAAGTGTTAAAAAGTAATCCAGAATTGCCTGTTACAGTCTAAGAGTTCTCAAAAGTTTCACAACACACTGGTGACTAAAATTTAGTAGCTGACACTCTTGTGGAGTGTGATGACTTGGGAGTATATTCCCAGCTAAAGAAGTGCGCATCAAAAATCGGACTGTATCTTCTCCCTAAAAGAAATTATGATTTTATCCACTTCATCACTTGAAAACATACACATTAATAAAGATTAATGCATAATAGACAGCTGATTAAAAGATGCAGTGACAATAAATCCAAACACTACTATGAGAGATTGACTCCTCATTCTTTACACAACTCACTCACTATTTGGCCTATACATTCAAAATGTTTATTAAATTTCTAAAAAAACCCCAACATTCAAATGATTAAAAACAACATATTTTGGTAAAAAGGGCATTCACAGAGATGTCCATAGATACACCCCAAACTGCCAGCACAGAGGGCACTGAACTCAGCATCTCTCTGACACATGTACCAACACACTTCTCTCTAAGGATAAATTTAGCGCCTGTGCAGATGGCCAACACAAACCTGTGCAGTGCTGAACACCCACTGAAGTCCTCTAAACAGAGGAGAATTCCACAAAATGTAGACAAAATCTGAATGAAATCCGTTCCAGGGAAACAGCATCTTACTGCACACGTAACATTTAAGTATGTGTGCACTGAGCAAGAAAACCTCCTTAAAACAAACCCTGAAGTGCCAGCAGAGCTTCCTGACTCCTCGAGGATGCCGAGGGCTCTGCTCCCTGGGAAAGGCTGGCTTACCTGGGATGGCTGCAGTGGTTCCCAAGCCCCTCCCAGTTTCCTGCCCCCAGGGCACTGGTGGCTGCTCCCAAGAGCTGCTTTAACCCCCTGAAACTCCAGCCCGGGCTAAACTGGAGTCCCTTTAGGCTTTAATGCTGGGGCAGCCACGGGAGGTGGGAAGGAGCAGGTGCCTCTCCTGCAGCAGGGGGAATGGGAATTCACCTCAGCAATCCCAAACTACGCTCTTCCCACTCATGGACAGGATTCCTACCCAGGCCACAGCACTGGGAAACCTCATTTCTATTCACAAACCTTGGACTGCACCAGGTGAGTACAGAAGTTACTGAGCACAGAACGAGACCAAATGTAGGTAAGTACAAGTAAATGTTTGGTTTCATTTTAGAACCTCTGTGAAGTCTATACTTTGATGAAAACTAATATTCTGAGTTGGAAGGGACCCACAAGGATCATCAAGTCCAACTCTTAAGTGAATGATCCATATGGGGATTGGTCCCACAACCTTGGTGTTACCAGCACCAGGCTGTACAACCTGAAACCTCTATGGACAACATTTAAAGAATGCTGGTTTAGCTGTTTGGTGGGGTTTGGGGTTTTTTTGGTAACTAACAGATTAATTCCATTGCTGAAAATGTATCAAACATGGATCAGGTAAAAAAAAATTTCCTCCGGAAGAGAGATTTTGTTTTTTTAATTAAAAAAACTTTCTAAATCTCTACTGAAATCGATGCCGGGAACATCAACACCTGCATGAGAGTCTGCCATGTGCTGCATGATGTTCGTGTGACCAGGCAGGACACTGGGAACAGTCAGAGCACAAACACTGAGAGCCACAACAGGACCTGCAATGTTCCTTTGACACTCGACTTTCCCAGCAGCAGGTCATTAATACCCCTTTATATCCACCGTGGGAGGGTTACTGCACCTGCTAATTGACATTTGTTGTGCTGCCAGAATGGGGTTGTCAGAAGAGAGAAAAGTGGGGATGCTGAAATACCCTTATCCTGGAGTAAGTACTTCCATACATTTACTAAGCATAAATTTATTAAAGACTTTTTTGTTTTTCTTTCTGCAAGGCTTTTAACATTTATAAAAGTTTCTTATCCGTGTTCTGGAAAATGATAAATGTAAGTTTAATTTAATAAAAATGACCGTTCCCACTGCATGCCTGAGTGTTGGAAGGACTGGAGGTAACTCCCAGTACAAGGAGGGATTATTTACCCAGCTCATGACTACACATGCTGCCAAAAAGAGTATTTCAAACTGTAAGCTGTCCTGTAAATTTAGAATTGAGAGGTGGTAATAAAGTTCTTTTCAAATCTGCAACTCAAGCAACACCAACTTTTTCTAAACACATACATTTTATTAACATAACACATTACCAGTTTAACAGAAAGAAGTATTTTTGTCCTGGGAGGTTATTTAAACAACAGAAACTTCCTGCTGGACAGGGGGGTTACCATATGTGTGACAGGAAGTTTTCCTTATGGAAAAATTTCTAAGTATTTAACTAATATTGTGTGACAGTGACTGTGCACCACTATGGGGCTGGTGAAATAATATGAGAAAAAATCCCACAATTTTAGATAGTTACCAGGACATCAATTGCAATGCAATAAACATTACATAAAGGAAAAAAAAAGAGGAATTTTTCAATTTTTGAAAGAATGTTTTCAGCAAAAAAACCCCCAAACATGAATATAGCATGTACACTCACACACTGTGCTTTAATATTGCCTGTAAAGCCCCCAAATCTTCAATATCCTTTAAAAATAGGGAGTCCTGTTTAAGAGGGGCAAACTTACAGCAGTATTTTTAACATTTGTGGTTACTTCTACACCATTATCATCCTGAGTATTTTCAAAAAAGTTCAGTCTTTACAATTAAAGCTAAAAAAATGGAAAACCATCAGGAAGTTTGTGTATCCAGGGCCTCTGGGATCACTTTTCTAAGAAGGCAAATGTGTAGTATAGCAAAATTTGGAAAATATCATCTGAACTGAGAAAATGATACCAATATAGACTGTTATCTGTAAGATGTTGCTTTTTGTTTCAAAAACACGTTGAATTGGCAACTGCTTTTGCTTAAATTGCTGTCTTATATGAAATAAATCTCATGGCTTCCATCTACCTTTTAAACAGATTTAGGTAACAGAAAAACAACACAGCAGGACATGTAATCTTTGTCAGGTTACAAAATATTATTGTTTTTTAAAACAGCTCATGGAAACATTCTATTGCCTAAGTAAGATGCCTTCAATCACTACTAACCCATTAGTACTAAATTCTCTGCTGCTTTTCCCAGGGATAGGTCATGGGAACAGGGAATGCTTACTTTCTGTCAATGGAATATCCAAGTGTCTTCCAGCTCTGACTCACCCACCAGAAGCACTACATGTTATTATCTTGTCCCTTAAAATTAACTGAAAAAACACAACAGAGAACCTCCAGAAACAGATGCTGAATCCTCCTGAGTGAAGAAGCTTTAAAGGAAAATTCAGCACACTCCCAGTGTTAAACTTACCTGGCTTGGCTGTTTTCAGGTGTGTGATGTCCAGATTCACCGTGGATTGCCAGCTCCCAATCCATGTGATGCCTCACATGCACTATGCTGGTGATACCACAGCCACCAGAGGAGCAACACGAGGGCAAGATAAGTCCCATGCTTTGACAATTCTCCGGGTTTTTCTAAGGTCTGATCTACTTAAGTCCCATAGATTCAAATAGAGGAGTAGGAATCCTAAAATGTTTAGCAAATGAGGCAACAGCGTAAGACACTAAAAAGGAGGTGTTGGTGGCACAGTACCTTACCCCCGGGCCAGCTCCAGTGTGGGTCAGTGGTGGCTTTGAGGTCACCAGAATAGTGCATGGGGCCGGCACGCGGAGCGGGGGCTGGCAACCCGCTGTGGGTCTGAATATCGCAAACCTGAAAAACAAAAGAGGGGAGGCTTCAGCTGCACTGCCCACTGCCCCTGCACCACGGGACGTGCTGCTCACCAGCTCCAGCTCCCTCTGACAAGGGCTGGGGTCAGGGGCCCACCACCGCACTCGGCATTCACTTCCTTTTTATCAAGGTGTTCTGATGGTTTAAAGCAAGGGATTGTGAACACCCCGTGGTATCTGTGTTGTGAACGTATCAAAAATAGATTTTTTAAGTCCTATGCTTATAAAGCTGGTTTGAAAAAGCTGAATTTATCTGCAGAGTGGTGATAATCTTCCAATGAACGTTTCCAAGCACAAAATCATACACAGATAGTCACACAGCTATCAAGATGAACTTACTATTGTCCAAATAGTATTTACACAAAAAATGTAATTACCAGAAGTGTACGAAGTACCTACATGGGAACGTCACCTCAAAACAGTGAAAGATCACCTTTCAGTAAAGTCCCTTCCAACCCAACCCATTCTGTGGTTCTATCATTTAAGCTGTAACTCCCAACAAGAGTAAGGGAAATTAAAATTCCACAGTCAGTTCCATACCCTAAAATGTAGTATTTTGGTAGTTCCCACATGTGTTCCACAGAACAACTTGAGGTATTTCCTAAGGGCGTATCTGGCATTTTATATAAAGTCTCCCCTTTTTAGATGCTACATTTCATTAAAAGACAATTAAGTATTTTGAAATTCTTTAGAAGTATCAATTTGGTGTGATTTACATTATAAAACAGTTCAACAGTCCTTTAAATACACCCCAAATGAAATACTGTAAAATTCACTTTCTACAATATTTACAACATTTGACAACTGAAAAGATACAAGTAAATAAAAAGTTTTGACCTGCTTGATTAATTGAGGCCTTTATCTATTCTACACAACACATTATCTCCACAAACAAAACAAATTAAAGGGTAATATTTAAACAATAAAAAAAATTTAAAACTGCATAAGAATGATTCATTTCTGCTGACAGAAACACAACAGCAGACACTTTGTGGGCTCAGGCTGGCATCCCCAGCACAACACAGGCTCAAAACGTAGGAAACACAACAGAGCTGATCTCTACCAATGAGCCAGATGAGGGGATCAGCTTTGCAGGTGACACCAAGTCAGGGGAGTGCTGATGCTGGAGGCTGGGAAGCTCTGCAGGGGAGTCTGGACAGGCTGGATCCATGGGCTGAGGCCAATTGTGGGGGTTCACAGGTGCCAGGTCCTGCCTTTGGGTGACAACAATCCCATGGAAAGCTCCAGACTGGGGCAGAGGGGCTGGGAAAGGCCCTGGGGGTGCTGGTGACAGTGGCGAGACATGAGCCCAGGGGTGCCCAGGTGGGCAAGAGGCCAATGGCAGCTGGCTTGGATCAGGAATGGTGTGTCCAGCAGGATCAGGAATGGTGTGTCCAGCACGATCAGGAATGGTGTGTCCAGCAGGCCCAGGGCACTGCCCGTCNATCCCAATTCCTGGTGGGATTCAAAGGCCACATGGATGGGGCCCTAGGGGGGACATGGCCAGTGGTGGCCCTGGCAGTGCTGGGAGAATGATTAAGCTCAATAATCTTACAGCTCTTTCCCAACCTAAACGATTCTATGACTGCCTTAATTTATCTAAATGATTACTTAAAACAAAATCCTAGATGAATAATGTAGCTTCCAACTGTGACTATTCAGGCACATCACGATTCTACATATATGAAAATTTAATTTGCTGAAAACTAGGTCTCAAAATGGCTTTGAAACATCGTGAAAGCCAAGCTTGAGAACAGCTGACAAAACCATTAATGTTTCAGACACGTGGGGCCATCAGGTAAGATGCTCTGGTCTAAGTGCAGGATCATCAGCATCAATCACACTCCTCTCTCTCAGAAGGAACCCCAAAGATGACTGTACTTACAATGACAAGGGAAATAGCCAGTTACAGAATAAACTCATCCTAAGTACTCTACCAGAAAGGAGGAATTTGTTCAGTGAAACAACTGACTGTAAAAATAGGTGTTCCTCAGTTACAAAAACACACAGGATTTTTTTTTGTTGCAGGTCTAATTTGCTTTATAGACTCATTTTTGGAGTTCTTTTTCAAAAAACCCTCTTTTTGTCTTCTGTTAGTTAGACACAATGATGGAAAGCTTTAAAAATCAATGCTGTTCATCCTAGACTGAATGAAAATAAGTATCAAAATAAATTCTGCATAAGGGACATAAATACTATAAGAGAGTGAAATCATTATAATCACGAATCAGTTGTGTCCTCTGTCATGAAATTTTTAATAAATGCAGCTTGTTGTGAACAGACTGACACTTTGACACACTTGGCTTTCACTTTTTTTTAAACATACTACTTCTGACTAAATAAAATCAATTTTGACCTACTCACATTTCAGTAAGTGATTTGGGCAAGTCAAAAAATTAAAATTAACTGCCACATATTTTATCAAATTTGTGTAGCAGCAACAACTGGTACCTTGGGTATAATGTAACCACTGAAGAAACATAAAGTACCCAAGGTTCTTTCAGCAGCCAACTTCAGCTACCTGTCAACAGGATCACGTGGAGCTGGACGCTGTGTGGGAACTGGAAACTGTTCATGAGCCAATCCATTAATGCACACGACCCCTTATTTCCAAGTTCAGCCCAGAACAGCACAACAGACAGTGAAATGCCTATGATACTTTTTAATACACTAAACAAACCATATTTTGTGGACACATTGAGAAAACTTTGAGTTAGAAATCTTAAAAAAACTATTCCTTTGTGGATTCTCCTGATTAAGCCAAACATGTTATTTTTACATGAATCTGCATAAACATTATAATGTACCTGTGGTGTTTTTTAGAAAAAAGTAGTGTATTCAAAAGAAATGGAATGTTTAACTTTCCAAGGTGTTTTTCCTTAATTTCCTGGAATATTTGGTTTCAGAAACACAAACATACACACTCACTCACTCAGCAGCATCAATGTCCTTCTCTTTCTTCTTGTATCAGTGACTTTGCATCAAAAACCCCAAATCCAGACACCAGGAATTAACTGGGCACCAGCCTATTCCCTGAGCGTTCCAAGAGTCCAGTTACAGGAACTTCTCCCCACCAGAGCACTTCTAGCTCAGCTCCCTCCTGCTTCCATCTACCTCTGTGGAACTTACAAGATATCATCAGGTAGTCTTCAGATGTGCTCTTGCCATCATCGTCGTCCTCGGTTTTGATGGTGACTGTGGAGCCAGGGACAGTCCCGGCCGCCTGGATGACGGCTTCCGAATCCGAGTTCGTCACCAGCACCTCTTCCGAGACCATGGTGGGCGAGTCGGCCCCGGCCACGGAGTCCTGCACCACGTGCTCCAAGTGTCCCTCAGGGCCCGTGACAAGGTCTGCCACAAACACCTGGTCGGGAACTCGCACGGTTTCTGTGATCAGGTCAGAAGTCAAAACGTGGTCGCTGGTGTCCAAAGCCTCTTCAATGGCAACATCAGCCTCCAACACGGAGTCGGGAACGATGACGCCCTCCGTGACCACGTCCGTTTCCGTGATGATGTCGGGCCCCTGGACCACCTCGGCTGCCAAGCCATGATCAAGAGTTATCCCATCATCTGTGACCACGTCAGAGACCAGGACAGCTTCGGGGACTGACACAACAATGTGGTCTCCATCGATGTGAGCAGTGCCAGCCATTCCAGCCACTAGGGAACAACCATGAACCAGGAGAAAAATGTTACAATTATTGCACCAGCAACTGGTTTATCTAAGGAATGGAGTTATCACACAGACAAGTTAAACACAGATGTAAAAATCTGTTACTTCCCAATATCCACGTTTTGCATTTCACCTGATAAACACTGTCCAAAGCAGTCTGTTTTGTACAAGTTAAGATAAACAAAACATACCACTTCAAGACATAATGTGGAGTTAGTCCCAAACCTAAGTTTTACAATGAGGATCTGTTAAAAACTAAAGGCCAGTTTACAATTCAGTCTCTTTTTTTAAAATTCCCAGTTAGCAACTGTTTCATTGCAGCAGCAATGTGAACCTTCACAGAATTCTTGCGTGACACTGGAAGTGTGGTAACAAACCATTAACCGCTGCTACAGTAAAAGGACTCATCCTTTGGACTGCATGGGCCTTGTTAAAAATAAACACTCAGTTGTATGCAATATTTATAGTAAAATTTCCAACAACTTGCCACATCACAAGGAATGGCTGGAGGTAGAAACATGGTTTTCATTAACGGACTTCACTGGCCAGTCATATTTGCAGACTATTTTTCTAGACATAACAAAGAATGCACAGTGAACTATTTTAACACATAAACAGCACTTTTAATCTTGAAAACAACTCAAGAAAATGGTTCTTATCAGAATGAAAAAAAAAATTATTCACATTATTCAGTAATTCAGTTGTAATTCAAATGCAAATATCCTGGTATAAAGACATGGTCCTTCCAAATACCTGAGAAGGTCATCTCCTGGATTTTACTCATTATTTTTAATAGTTAAAATGTTTACCAAAATCCTGCATGATCATAGTGTGAGGCATTTTGGATTCCTGTGTTTGCAATCCAAGACTTCCGCCACCTGGATCCATATTCAGCCAAATTCATTCACAAACAACTGCAATAAAACAAAAATGAGAACTTATGTTTAACAATGTTCTTGTGTTGATCACCTTTACTGGATTGATGTGTTACACTGACAAACACAGAGAAGTATTTACCCACGAATTCAAGAAAAACATAAGCAATACTTCATATAATTCACTTCATTATTTTGGTTTATATTTTTTTGACCTTAGCATAATTATAAACATTTGCAATTGTGCACAGAGCAGTCAGCTCTGCTCTGCCCGTCTGTACAGACTCATTAACTAATTATCAAGGCTGGTGATTCTGGATGTGTGCAGCTACAATGAAGAAAGTCAAGGACTGTATTGGGAGTATCAGTTTTTCCAAGTCTTTCAAAATCTGGATATATATAATTTTAAAATGTAAATTTAATTGGGGATGCAGAATCTCTTTGACAAGGTACAGCTACACAAAGTCACTCCCAGAGCAGGAGAAAGGATGTATCATTTGACAGAATGTTCCCACAAAATGCAGGAGAGAAGGACAAAATCAGCATTCCAGCATGTTATTTGCATTGCTACCAAACACTGAAGTGTAGGGATTCTGAATTATTTCACAACTTGCTGCAACCCAAAGGACTTTAGACAAGTTCTCAGGGCAGACAGAGTGACTCCACAGAAGCACACACGGGATCATACAGAGCTCAAGGCTTTCACTGGTGAAAAATCTCCAGCCTTAAAAAGTCTCTGTTGCACAAGACCAAAATCTTGTACTTTCCTGCCCTCTCGTATCCAAGAATCAGGAAAAGTGACAGTATCACAGAGCCAACAAGGAGTTTTAGGAGCTGTGGGAAGCGACTGCAGGGTCAGAGCTCAGAACTATGGGACCTGGGGGGTGCAGAGAGGAGCAGGGAGCACAAATCTTTCATGGGTAGGTCTCCAAAGTATGGCACTTTCCTCCTGTAGCACCAACCTTGGTTTTGCTCTCCAAGATCTCATAAAAGAAATTACCAGTACCCTACCACAAGAATTCGCTAAATCTCAGCATTTAAATCCAAACTATGATGGAAACTCCAATTACTATGTGGTAGAACACACTTGACAACCCCATTGCAGTGAGTTCCACCTCAAGAGCCAGCACAGCCAAGGAGGGTGAATAATGAAACAAGCCAAGCTGCAGGAACAAGTGCCCAAAATCTGAGCCACCTCTAAGGCAGAGTCCAGGGGCCCAGGAAGAGCCAGGACCTCACACAACTCCTGAGCTCCTCCACCAAAGGTGCCCAACGATGGCAATTGCAAGGAAAAGGCACTCATCCACCCCAAGGAGGTTTGAATTCAAGACTACCAAAAAAGTCAAACATATTCCATGAGGAAAGTTGTCAAGGATTTTACTAACTCAATTCCACGCCAAAATCAAATTCTTTCAGTGTTGTAAGGATCCCGGAGCAGCTCCAGAATCTCAATGCAATGTTTCCTCACTCCCAAATTATCACCACAGCCATCCAAAATTCTCACAGTAGCTAATGAATCCTTCCCAGTACAAAATATGATGCAGCTCAAGACCATAAATGGCTCATTTAACCATTTCAGAATTAAGGCAATATCTAACATTTCCTGACCACAGCCTTTACATTGAGATCAACCTTTTACCAGTGTAAATGGATATGAAAAATTATCTTAATTTATATCAATCTGAGACTACAGGAAGAATATGACAGACTATTTTCCCTTCTCAATAAGCAACTTATTTTCAGATTAAATAATCAGGTTTATTACATATCGCGGTCCATCGAAAAATTCAATACAAAGACTATAATCTAAATTTAAATTTCTGCAGGGAAAGAAAATTATCACTAAAAAAAGTATTTTCCTGGGAGTTAACAGGACTAGAAAAAGAACCAGAGTTATGGGATGGCACCTTGTGTGCATGGAGTACTAGCAATCCCTTAAACTTCCCCTAAAACCAGAGATGGATGATGATGTACAAGCAACAACCCCGCTGAAGCTGCACCAACCCTACGAAGAATGTTCTTGTAAACCCTCCCTGCAGACAAAGGACGGACTTGAATCAACCATACAATCACAAATTTATTTTTTATATCAACTTTGGAATCTTAAAGGAATGCAGTGACAGCAGGAAAAGCCCTTCCTGCTACTGCAGGAAGAATTAAGCACGGACAAGGCCCACGGCTCCCCCCAGACCGGGTGGTTCTGCTCACAGGTTGCAGCAGTGCAGATGATGCAGTTTCACATGTCACATATGCAGGCAAATCTTGTCATTGGGAACAGCAAAAAATGCAGTGCAATGATTAATTGTGGTTCTTCTCAGCTTCCTCCCGTAGTACACTGTGTAACACACCCACACCACCACAGGCAGATCCAATCACGGGTCTGCAAGGGGAGAAATCAGGCAGAAAGCCACAATTCCACACCCTGACACAATCCCAAACTTATCCATTCCTCTCTTCCTCTAACTTGTAACATCTCAAGTTTTTCCTGTCAAATCCCCTTCTCCTCTGGGTATTTAAAGACAGTGAAAATGTTTTATTAGCATCAGACAATAAAATATTCACTTTACAATATTCCATTAATTTTTTCATTGATTTTTTCTTTAATTAGAGCATGCTATCTTGGCTCAGGAAAGAGCACATTATCATCAGATCCTAAAATGAAGTATTCCATGCAACCTACACTGAGACTCCCAGAGCAGTGTCTCAAAGCTAAATTTTTAAAATATGTCTGTATTGGGAATGGTTCTGCTTTTCTGAAAAATAACAGTTCTCTTTCTAATGAGCCCGAGGTTCATTTCAACCTATTTCAGCTCTTTATGCCAAAGCTCTTCCTTAGATGGGGCTCAGCTGAGACAAGCAATGAATTTCAGAGTAGAAGAAGGGATATCTGACCTCTCTGACTGAAACTGTAAATTACTTCTGCACATGGTATTTTTAAAAATCAAGGATAATGGTTGGCAGTTTGGAATGACCTAAGAACACATAATAGCAACACTCCAATGAAAAACTGGTGGAAGTTCCCAGGATACACATTGATCTGTTCTTAGCTTACTTTTCCTGAAAAAAAGTATCACAAAATAACCAGTAACATTTTAATTTTAGGGTGAGTTTAAGAAAACACTCCCAAGGCAAAGACCTTCAGCAAAGCTTTTTAAGGAGGAGGGATAACAATCAATGCTTCAGCATTTCTACCCTTCCCAGGAAAAACAGGGTGTCATTTGTGTTCCCAGAGGACAAGGAAACTCCCTATGCTGGCTTCCAGGCATTGTTGCCATGTTTAAAATGTGTATAATATAAACAACATTTCTACAGAATGCCAATTACAACACGCCAATTACAGCCTAAATACATGCTCTTTATTTATGTAGCTTTAGGAATTCATTTTGTGTGGTCCTGAAAACGTTAAGCATCTTCCCAATTTACACACACCTTTATTCTCAGTAGGTTCAGGAGGTGCATTTTCACATGAAGCCTAATTGCACGGTCAGCCCTTAATCTCTCCTTTAAAATAGTGGGTTTCTTCCAAATAATTTACACCTTGTTTACATGCTCCAAAGGAAAACACAACATCATGCACTGCTGGTGTTTTGGATATTCACAAGCTGCATATGAGATTTGCATAAAACCTAAAGAACCAGGCTCAGACACAGAGCAATGTAACAATAAATAAACTTCTGCCGTTGAGAAAAACAAACCAGAGGCTGTGTAATCATTTAATTTCTTAACATTCAGGCTGAAGACGAAAAAAGAATTCTCCTCCCCTGATGACACTTCACGGTTTTAATTTTTTCCCCCTAATTATAATGCAGCAACTGACAGAAACGCAATGAGAAACGTCCTGCTTGTGCAGAAATCTTAATTAGAAAACCCCAATTAATAAAATAACGCGCAGGTTAACAGAGACCCTTGGCAGAGAACAGACTGGGTATGAAAAACCAGCATATCCATTTTAAAGTCCTTTATTGTGTCCACCTAGAAAGCACCACGACAACTTACACTCTAAATCCAAATAAAACGCCACAGACAAAACCAGTGAAGGAGATTTTGTCTCGCTGCCTGGAACGCGCTAAAGGCTCTCCATACAAAATAATAAATAATTAAATAGATTAAAAAAACTACATCTACGCGTTGCACCAACAAAATTTCCCGTGGTAAAAATCCCGGGCAGAGCCGGCCGGCGGCTGCCCAAGGGCCGGGGCTGCCGGTGCCCGCTGGCGCCAGCGGCTCCCGGCGCATCCCGGCGGCTCCCGGCGCATCCCTCCCTCTTCCCT
>VWZW01004955.1:3463779-3489466 GCA_013397115.1 Edolisoma coerulescens
CGCGGCCCCGCTCCGCTCCCCCCGCACGTCACGCGCGCCCCCGCGCGCCGAGCAGGCGCAGCCGCCGCCGCCCCCTCAGACCCCCCCGCGCCCCCGGCACCGTGAGGGCACCGCGGGGGGACCCCGCGCCCGCCCGGAGCACCGTGAGGGGGGATCCCACCCAGCCGTCCCCGTGAGGGCAGTGGAATAATCTAGTGAATAAAACACCCAACATTTAAATAGCTCGGGCAGTGGTTTCAGTTTTGAGGGTCTCTTTTATCAGCGTGAAAACCCGACTTACCTGGTTAAACGTGACAAGTAAATAAAAAGTTGAACCATTGTTTTAATATATAAAAGTAGTTAGGATACAGACATGAACCTTCTCATAACAAGCATAATTGCTTGTTTTGGAAACTTTGCATTACTCTTTGTCGCAAGATTAAGAGCCTGCTGTACAAATCTGGGCAAAGGAGGACTTGGGCGATGCTTGGTGCCTGTTCCACGCCTTCTATTCCTTAGAGGAATCCCAAGCCGGAGCTGTGTTTCCAAGTAAAGTGTAAAGGCAGAAGTGGATTCCTGGGAAATGTGACCCAAACCCCTCAGATGCAGAGAGGGGATTGCTCAGAGCTACCTGAGGGAGGGTGGGGGGTCCCCTGCTCTGGGGGGTCCTAGAGGGCAGAGCCACCTGGGGTCTGTGAGTTGGGCCAACACAGGGTGGGCAACCCAGGGTGGACATCCTGAGATGGGGCATCCCAAGGTGACCCTACTGACCGCAGCTGGAGTGCTGTGTCCAGTTCTGGGCTCCTCAGGACAAGAGAGACGTGAAGCTTTCGTAATTCTCAAAAGATTCATCCTCCTGGACTTTCACCTCCTTAGCAGAGAACTTGGAGACTTACATTTGACCCTCCTCCCCTTTTTTTTTTTTGTTTTAAAGGGTAAAGCCACATAACACAGCACACACCAAATTCAGTAAGAAGAACATTCCAGTCGTTTAGCTCTAGTAAGAGACAGACGTTCTTATGACAAAATAATTTCAAACTGCCCAACACAATTAAGGAATGAAAGGAAAAATACGTGAAAAAGGTAATGACAAAACTGAACACTTGGGGAAACAGTGAGAGGGACTCAGTTTAGCCAGCTCTGCTCTTGCCAGCACCATGGGTATTGACAGCACTGCCTTATCTGTAACTCCTACTCCTTTGCAGAGGAGTGGTGGAATATCAAATTGAACACTCAGATTCTGTGGTCACTCTGAGGTCGGTACAACAGAGCTGGACTGAGGTCAACAACCACCACAGTTTGTCAGATTGTGGCACTACCCGAGGCTGAGAAGTGACAGAAAAAGCAATTCACTGACACAGTTCTCTGACACCTTTGGATCTGAATTTCTGAGGTCAGAATGGTTTAAACTGATAGTCTGGGATCTAAACAGATGGGCTAGCACCATTTCTGTGTGTTTCTGAAGATAAGAGAGGGAACCAGTCTCACTTTTATTTTTGACAGAATTAAACCCAATGAAATTTTTCCACTTTGAAATTTTTGTTACACTGAGGGGAAAACAAATATCAAAAACCCCTTTCTAAAAACCTTAAGATTCTGGTTTTGTTGTACAGTTTAACATATTACCTATTACTAAGGAAAATTTTTTAATATAAATTGCAATATAATGTGCTACAGACTTTTTGGAAAATGGGAAATAAATCCCAGTCTTCAATCTCTTTAATTTGTTACTTAGTGGCAGGGTGGTCAATCTTCCATAGCTTTATTTATTTTCCTCATTTACAAAAAAGTTACAAAGCAAGCCAGGGCAGTTTTAAAGGCAAACCATTCCAGCTGTTGGGGTCAGTGCAGAAGGAAGACAAAGCAAAAAAGCCAAGGGACAAGGGAATGGGCCTGTAAGTATTTGATAAATCTTGGGACAGAGGGAAGCCAAGTCCTTGGGTGTGTTTGTACCACACTGCCAGGGCCAGACCCTTGTGCACTGTAGTATCAGGGATTCACAGGAAGTTGTCACCAATTACACAGTAAATAAATCAGATGTTAATGTCATGTTATAGCAGGTTTTCTTTTACAATTATCCTCTATACCTTCTCTTTGCAATAACTTAGTGCTCTCTCATAAGGATGGCGATTTCCTCTGTGTCCCACCAGGGTCTCACTGCTCTCTCAGCACCTGGATTGTCTAGTGATCATGCAGCTTTCCAAGACATTTCTGATATAGGAAGCACTTGTTCTTAGTATCTCTGTAAAGAGATTAGAATTAAGTCAGTAGCATGACACACACTCCCTAGTATGCTTCCTATGAAAATAATCTGTATCTAATCAAACAACATTTATATATATTTGTTTTCTTAATATGTGCTGCTTCTGAGTGTGCACTCACCAAGAGCTCTGGGAGATGATTTTCATGCAAATAACTGAAAGCATTAGCACTGTGTGCACACAAACTGAAAGAGCTTTGGAAATATTTAAAAACATTTCAGCAGGGTCTGTAATATTCCTGAAGAAAACACCTGCATAGTGAAAGGTGGCTGTAGGCTTTCTGTTAGCTCACATCTTTACTTAGTGACAAATACTGTCAATTTAGTGATGATTTGTATTCAGTACCAGGATAGATGATATAATTAATATGCAGAGTATGTAATTAATATGCAGAGGGATGTAATTGACACATACCTGGTACTGTCTCGCCTCTGGATAAACTGGGTAAGGCAAATCCTTCCTGGGATAGTCAAACACATCCCACTGGGCTCGGGAGTGAGGGAAATAGTCTGATGCTGGATCTGCTGTCCTTAGAGGCTGAGCATGCACAGGACTATGCAAAAGAGAAAAGGGTCATTAAAACCTTATGATAAACTGCAAATTGCACCAAGGGTTAGTTTAAACTGGAATATAAAAATATTAAAGCTCACTACTGCATGCATGGCATTGAGGCAACAACATCTAAAACGTCTTTTAAGTTCATCTTACTGTCAAACCCTCATCCTGCAAACAGAGAAGAGTGGATTTATAGAAGCAACATTCTCTTTAAGCTTTTATTTTCTTTTTGCTGTCACAACAAACAATGCTGCAGTATCTAATTTTCTATATTGCTACAATTATTTTCAAAATATTTTAAATTCATGATATCTATACCTTCAACATTTCAACATTTATTTTAGAAAAAATTAGACTCCTTGAGGGACTGAAATATCAGCAAGCTCCAGCCTGTCTCTGCAGCAGAACCCTGCTACCTGTGAGGAGACTGTGCTGCTCTCACTGAGCTGCACCCTGGCAAACAAGCTCTCTGCAGAAGTTGCAGTAAGAGCTGCAGCAGCTGGCTGGGTGCTGAGGGGGGTTCAAGTGAGGAAGCACAAGTAGGGAAGCTGTGTTTCTAAACAGTAATGAAATGAATGCCTCTGGGATTAGAGGAAAACCAGAGAAGCCTCTGGATAAAGCAGTATTTTAGGATTTGTATGTGAATAATCCAGTCAAAAGCTTTGCCATTTACTGGACCTTTGTCCCTTGCTGTGCCACTGGCAAAGCTGCAAAGTCATTCTGAGTCTCCAAACCAGGGTATAATGTGAAAACGAGCAAAAAAGAGAGAAAAATAGCAGCATACCTGTAATTCTGCCTTTGATTTGGGATTGAGGCATCATTAAAATCTGGTCTTTTCAGTACAGCTTTTGGAATTTGTCCAACCCAGGCATCCTGTGTTCAGGGGATCAGGTGGTTACACAGAGCAAAATGACAACAAATTAGAATAACCAGCTCTCCAGGTACACTATGTTAGAAGGTATAAACCAGGTTTTCGCTTACAAAATATAATGTCTGGTCTACAACTCACAGTCTGGGGTGTGAGAAAGCCCAAAGTCCTGCAGCCCTGACCCAAAAAGATTCCTTTTACAAAGGATTTCCTTCCCTACCAAACTGCAGGATTGGGTCTGATTCACACCTTTGGAACAACAGCATCAGCAGGACTAAGTTCCAAGTTAGTTAAAAATTGAACAGCACCATCTCCTGGTAAAGGCAGGCTCAGACCTGCTGCATTGCTAAGCTATTGATACTTTACAGATGGATTTAGCAGAAAATAATGTAGCAGACTAGATTATTTTCTTCCTTTTCTCAGACAGCCTTCAATGTCTTTCTCACACACTGTGTGCTTCTTAATATGTAAAATAATCCTGAAGTACCAAATGAGGAAATGAGCATACACACACACAAATATCCCCTTTCAGTGATTCTTTGTATTTCATATTGTTTTTTAGTGGTGTTTATCCATCCTTTCTCTTGATACCCACTAGTTCAAGCAATGATCTCTACTATACCTTGCCTAATGGAGAAAATTGGCACAGCAGAGCATGATCTCTTGTTTGAACATTCTGTTAAAATAATCCCTAGTTCTTTGTTTTCTCCTATGCAAATTAAATTCACTTAATCCTTGATGAAGAGTTTCACCTTCTCACATGCATTCAGCTGATCTTGGAAATCAAATGCTAGGGAGTCTTTAAGCTCAAATTCCCTTTTTTTTTTGCTATTCACATCCCATTGTGCTGAATCACCAAGTCCTGCAGGCTTGGCCCAGCCTGGGGCTGTGCTTTGCCCTGCTCTGACATCTCTTACCCCAGGTGGCTGATGGTGCCCGTGCTCCAGGCTGGCAGCTGTGTCAGCACTGAATGCAGGGTTCTGCTGTGCTCCACTGGGTGGAGGCTTTGGCTGCTTCCTGGTGGGGGGAACAATGGGAATTTAGAGCATTAGCAATG
Source organism: Edolisoma coerulescens (assembly GCA_013397115.1). Lineage (NCBI taxonomy): Eukaryota > Metazoa > Chordata > Aves > Passeriformes > Campephagidae > Edolisoma > Edolisoma coerulescens. The sequence goes on from VWZW01004955.1 coordinate 3,468,500, forward strand.
GTGAGGGTCTTGACAAATGTTTTTTGTGCTGCAGATTGGTTCAACAGCCATGTCAGAGCTTTAGATGTCCTGCGGCAACGGCTGTACAAGAGCTGTGTATTATTACAGCTTTACTGTGTCTGAGGAAGTACCAGTGACACACTACTGGGGCTCAGTGAAAGAAGAAAAAACCCATATTGTCTGTGTACTTGGGAGAGGTGTCATGGGAAAAAGTGTTGAAAGCAAAAAGGAGCTCAAATTGCCAATATCTGAGACCAAAGAATGGGAGGAATTGTGTTTAAACACCAAGCCTCTCGTCAATGGTTATCAGTCTTACTCCTTTTTTTTTAAACCTGTGGAAAAAAAGCCAATCCTTAAGAGCAAATAAATCAGAAATACACATTTGGTAGTGTTGAATTTAGGTAGTAAATGTACTTATCAATCTTTAAAGCTTGCCTGGTGAGCCCCAAAGAAAAGCAATGACTGAGAGTGAAGTTCTGCATGCAGTGGTAAAATGCTGAGTAAGTGTTGAGTGCTCAGGTAAGATGCTTTGATTTAGTTTTAAATTGTATAAATAGTATTTTGGCAGTATGGTAAGCTTGTGCTTTTAAGCATCCAGAGGTTAAAAATTAACCAGAATACCAGACTCCTTTTGCTGTACTTCCATTTTGAGTATAAAACTCCTTAAAAGTGCACCCAGAGTCACTTACCCAGCTTTTCCCGTTTTCATGCAGCAGACAACGGAAAATATTACAACCACTATGATAACCCCTGCAGGAACAGTAGCCACCAAAATGAAATCCAGAGTGTTCCAAAGGTGGTTACATTTGGGGCCCATATACCAGTACTCCTTCCAGCCAATTCTGAAGTAATCACATCTGCAAATAAAAATATTAATTTTTAGGAACATCATTTTAATTCAAAAGTAAGCAATACCAAAAAAGTATAATATTTTGCTACATAATTATTTATTATTCAACACTGCAGGGCCAAGGGATTCGCTATTTTTCCTGTTTGTTTAAAGGTGGTTTTTATCTTAGTTACACCCATCTGTTTCCAGATTTGATGCAAAAGTACTTTGGGGTAACCAAGTCCAAGTTGGCATTTCAGAAGTTCAAGATAAGAAGCTTTGCTGGGAACAGGGTGCAATACCCAAGTCATGGCCTGGCTCGGGTCAAAGATCTCTTTGTCAGCTGTAAGCATGGCAAAGCTGCTGAGTGGAAGTGAAACCTCACATTTCTGGCTGTCATTATGACATTGATTTTTTAAAAGGAAAAAAAAAACAACTATGTAATGGAGAATAGAACATTAAGATATCTAATTTTTTTTTTAACAAAGAAAATTTGATCAACCTGGGGAAAAAATGAACCTGCAATTACACAGTGCTAAAGTAAAATAGCTGAGAGAACAGGGAGCATGTAAAAATTAAGGATTACAGTGATTACCTACATTAGGAATGACATGGCCCACACATATTTTTAAAAAGAAAACACTGCACCCAGATCCCAGATTTGATGCTTTGTACCAGAGTTATAAACTTATGCAGATTGTGAATGAAGATCAACGTCTCTTTTCATGGATCACTTTTCAGGGTCTAAATTTAGTTCATAATTTAGAATATATTTGACATTTACATGGTGTATATTTAAACAAACAAACCAAGCCCACACACTACCTGCAAAAAGGTTCTTCATTTTTACACTGACAAGAAATATCTCTAGGACAGAATCCATCTGTATTACCCAGACAGGCCTCAAAGTCCCCAACTCCAGTGCAGCTGGCTGTGAATTAAAACAAACCAAGTATTTAATGCAATTATACAGTAACATACTGTCAGTGGGCTGTGTTGCTAATTACACCAGAAATTTAAGCTTCATATGTATTCTGTAGATGATACTAAATCTTACTTTCCAGTGACTTGTCCCTTGAAAATTTTGAAGCTATTTGAGAAATGAAAATATACCTGCTTAAACTACTTTACCCTGAATGTGTACCCATCTTCCAGCTGGCCAGGAAATTGTATGGCTTGTGTTGTTATGATTTTTATCACATCATTTAAGTGTGGTTGTGTCTGAATTCCACTATATATCATCTCTGGATTGTTGGCAAAGACTAAAAGTCATGAAATTCATTAGAGATTCCAACCTTCCAATTATAATCCAAATTAAAACCTTTTTGTGTGTTTTGCATTGGGATTATTCCTGGGTTTAGCCTACAAAAGGATCTGGTTTGCATTAATGTTGGTTCTCCTGTATCCCTTTTGCTGTGTAAACGCTGTGGGCTGTAAATGATGTTCCAGAACTGAGTGTTTACAGTATTTCACAGGTGTTTGGCTGGCTAAAAAGAACTCCCTCAGCAGCCTGAATCAGCCATCAAATGCCAGCACGTTTGGCACTCCCACCCCACATCCTTTGCTACCTGTTCCTCTCCTGCTCAGGACTCGGACTCAATGCCAGGCACCAACCTGAACACCCAAAAAAGCCCCCAAACTGCCAAGAGAGCCAAGAATAATTGTGCACAACTGTTCCCAGTGAGAAGCTCCACGTTTGGAATGAAGCCAGAGAGTCAGAATTGGCCAAGATCTCTGAGCAGACCCTTCCAAGCCCAGCAGGCACTGCCAGAGCAGCATTAATGTCCTTGCCATTGCAAGGGACTTTCCACCAGGAACAGACTCCTGACTGATGCATTATTAGCCAGAGGAACTGTGCTGGGAGCAGTCTGCATTTCAAAAAAAGATGGAAGCCTCCTTCCTCTCCACTGTCCAAGTCCATCTAATCCAACATTTGCTGCTTATCAGAGATAAATCTAAATGATTACAGTGATCAAGGCTTGTACCAACCCATTTACATACACTGCATGCTCTCCTCTCAGGAGGGCATCAGCACTGAAACATTTTCCGAAGAAACCTATTTACAGGTCATGTGTTATGGCTATAAAGTACAGAACAATGAAAAATTCCAAGCAGCATTTGGCATGGTTCATCTAGGACATAAGCAATGTTTTCAGCTACCCCTCTGATCACTAACAGAATTCCAATTCTTTTAGCAACGATACAAAAAATACTAAGGCAGCAGAAAATAACCAGCTGTGATTCTGCTGGGAGAGAGGCAGTGTGTGCCCTTTGGTATTAATACTCTAATATTCCACATGACAAGGGAACTCACTGCTGAGCCCTTCAAAATACTGTGGTCTACATAAATGCCAAGTTAGCCTTCAAGTGATAACTTTTTTTGGCAAATGAAAGGTTAGAGTAGCATAAAAAAATAGATCACAAACCAAAACTCTATTAGAAAAATAATAACTGCAGCTGGTTTACATCACTATGGGCTTAGGGATACCCTAAAATAAATAAATACATCAATAAAATCCGTGGGAAATCTTCCAATAAATAATTGCAGGCTAATGTTCGTCTGCAACTCTAACAGAACCAGAGACAATTCCATTACTTAGCTTCTCACTTAAAATAACCTTTCAGTGCATTCTGGTTGTCATGCTCTTAATTATTGATGATTTTCTCCCTGTTAGTATCAAGAAAAGTCTAAGAACATTTGCTATAAAAAAAGTGTATGATTTTTTTTAACCCATATACCAAGTGGTTTTTTCCCACTGAAAAAGAACCAAACCATTTAACTTATTTAAAAATACCCTTCTGAAATTCAGAGACGGACTCAAAATGATCCCAACCCACCAGGATACTGAGTTTTCAGGTGTAATTGATATGGCTGTAACCTTTTCCTTGTGACAACAAACACAGGACAGCAGTTGTCTCACCAAGGTTTTCACATTTGCATTGTTTTCCCATTATTTAAAATAAACCCAACCTAAAGCCAAAGGAGAATTCCCAAGCAGCAATCCCTCCCAGTGGGACTGCAATGCCCCAGCAGCACTCCCCAGTGGAGTGGACATGGCCACATCCCTGCTCTGACAAGCCACAAAGCAGAATTCCAGCAGGCCTTACGTCGTGAAGCTGCACTCAGCGAGGGGCTGGCCAGGACCAGGACACACAGCAGGACTTTCAGAATGGACATCCTGGAGCCAGCTGGGCCAAAAGACCTTTTCTTCCAGACTTTGCCAGCAGCAGAATGAAATTCCCTTTCTGCTACTGTGGATTGTGGATTTTGAGCTTGTTTTACAGCATAATTCTCTATAAAGAATTACTAATTAACTTAAAACTGATACAACTTCCTGATAACTTATCCACATTTTCTTTTATGAAACTGGGTAGTTCCATAAAAATATCTCATTAATCTTGCTATTTCTGAATTTTTGAAATCAGATGTGAGGTATTCATTTAACGACCTAGATTTCAACGCACTGAGGTATCTGTCAGGAGCATTTCTCTCTTCTCCTTTTAGGCTTATGTTACCTTTTACAGATAACAAACTTGGAATGTATTTGCAGACAATTTCCTGGAACAGACATTGTTTTTAAACATAGGACAAAGCCACGGTCCTGAAGCCATCTAATAGAGATGAGATGGGAAGGAGGGAAATCTGTAATTGGATGCATCTACCATTAAGTTTTGTTGGTTAATTTTTCATTTTTCTGAGAAAAGAACAGAAAATACCCCTCTGTCAAGGATGAGTGATGACAGAAACTCCCACCTTAGCACACCCGCTGTCATCCTGCCTCTTTATTATTTAAAGAGTCCTGAAAAATTCTCAACACTCACTGCACAAGAAGATCCTGACTCTGTGGTCACCTCAAACACTACACAAGTTACACCCCAAGTTTGTGGAGTTTAACTGCATTGAAGATAGCACAAGCATTGTTAGGATGGTGCTTTCAAAATTAATCCATAACTGATAAAATCCCAATGTGGATTTCCTAATTTGACAGGAGCTGCTGCTTATGCAAACATGCCAACCACAGTTAGATTAACAGCAAAAGGTAAACTTCAACCTTTGCTTTTCAAAGGATAAGTAATGATCTCTAAAAATCAATGCCTAGCAAATTCTTGAAAGAATACTGCTTTGGCTAGAGCCCAATATTACACTTAATATTACAGCAGTAGATAAGAGATTCTCAGCCCTGCCAGAAGATTGCTTTACAACACACCAGAACAAAGACATTACTATGAGGTAAATATTTTTACCTCAGTGAAAGGAATGGCATGATCCTTCTTCAGACGTAAGGCAGGAGTGTGAAGAAGCAGTTCCTGCAGATGCTCCATTCTTCTGGCTGACAGGGAATTCCCCTCTGGCTCCAGCTCCCAGCTGCTCAGTGCCGGTGCCTCACGCTGGCTGATAAACAAACACCTTTACCTGGGGCTGTCAGATTTGACTCAAGGATGCAGAAATGCAATTGGCAGTTTTTCCTTGGGTGAGATGTTTGAATGAGGCAGGTTACAAACCCCAAACTCTTGACTTTGCTACCTCATTGGCATTTATTGGGTGCAGCAGGTTTGGACCTGGCCTCAGGAAGGGCTGCAGAGGCTGTGAGTTGGTTTCTGTTTTCAGTGCCCACTTGGGTAACAGCAAATGAACCCAGTGCCAGCAGACCTGAACAGCTGAGAGATTTGTATTCCACAGCACACACGTTTCCTCCTCTTATTGTCTGAGTTTCTGGAACTCAGCAGAATCAAGTGCCAAGTTATGCATTCTGTAACGACATCCAGACTAATTTAATTTCTTCAAAGAGAGACATATGACTAAACCAAAGTTACTAACCAAAATTAATGGTGGAAGATATAACTGCTCATGATGTTTAATCTTAATTTATTTCAGATCTGGTTCAAGATGGCTTTGGAGAACACTCCTCCTGCAGCATTGCAGGGGTCCTGAGAGTGACACAAACCGAGCACAAGCTATGGATTCCCCGAACACTGGCATCAGGACTGCTACAAATAGAGCCCAGAAAAGGTTACCAAGGCTTCAAACCATGACAGGCTCAGCTTACACCTATTCCCTGGTCACAGCAATGGAATTTCTTTCAGTTGTTGCAGCAAAATTCATCTCCCACGTCTGTAAACAAAAGGACAAAGGACTAACAGCACCTTGAACAACGGTGTTCTGCCTCTGCCACAGGGAACCCAGGCTTTCACTGGGGTTTGTACTCTGGCTCTGGTCCACAACAAAAGCACATCAATGCTGGGGCAGGATAAAAGGTAACATTGACTTCTAGAATGGCTTCAATAACAGCCTTTCGTGGCTGCAGTTCACCACCAGCACATAGCTGAGCTTGGCTTCTGGGAATCCCTGCACTTTAAAATAAAAACCACACACAGTCCAGTGCCTACTGATTGTCCTTGAAAAAAGGTATCGGCTTTGCAGGACCCCACTTTCTTTTTGGATTTAAAATACATTTCCAGCATTTCACTGTGATTCAGAAATACTCCAGACTTTCACTACAAGATAACTACAGAGCTGCATTCCAATACCTTTACAGTATTTGCCAAGCTGTTCAAGAATCACAGTTCACAGTGACAATCTGCCATTAAAACAACTATGTCACTCATTCACACAATTTTCCTCCTTTCGAGTAATTTCCTCTTTAGGTTACACCATCTATTACTTAATTTATGACCCTTGGCTGGCAAATTACTTTACCTGGAAGACTGGCAGGGAGCCACACTGAGGTAAACATATTTACTACCTGCTTCCTTCTTGAACAGTGTCATTCCTCCAGCATGGATAAAAGCTTCAGTTTTTCTAAGTCCTGAACTACACCATTCTTTAGAAAAAAAAGAAAAGAAAATGGAAGCACTTCTCAAAATTTAGGACACTGAGCAATTATCTGTCCCTAATGTTACTGCAGTGATTTCTTCCAGGAGAGTTTCAGTACTTCAAGGGTGAAGTTTTCCCCCCAACATTAATAAACCAAGTGTGACTTAGTCATTACCGGAATGTACTTGAAAGGAAAGGAATTGACAATTTTTCTACAGATGGAACAACAGACAGAAGTTGAACGTACTTTTTAAAAAGTATCTTATCACCCTTTATTTCCAGGTGCTTCACAGCAATATGACAAAATAAAGTATCACAATCAGTTTTATGTAAATAAAAAATTAATGTCAACAAGTTCCAAATCTCTCTATATTGAATACAATCACCCATAAATAAAAAAACATGCATTAAATTAAAGCTATTTCTGTATTATGAAATACCATGTGACCCCATTCTTTAAGACATTGAATTTTTCACAAATATATAACTTATATAAAAATTACAATATACATTCTTACTTTTATGATGTTACTGTATTATTGCATTGTGAAATAAACTAAGTGACTCTTAAGGATACATGTGAGAGGCATTTCAAAGTGTTTCACTATAAATTAATAAAACCATGTCTCACAATAAAACTTTTCCCATGTTTTATGTTAATTTTTCACTGTAACAGATTTGTCTCTTGGGTCTGAAATCTTCAAGAGCCCAAGTCAGGCACATGGTTACCCAGGACTCACAAGTATGGCATCATGTAGATCTGAATTTGCTTTTTTAAAGCTATTGCATAGCACCTTTACTAGAAATTACTAATACAGACATGTGGCTACAGCTCCTTGCAATCAGCTGTAAAGTATTCTATAACCCCTGGAGGTTCAGATGTCTGAACTGAAAGCAGAGAACACACCCAGCCAGAATACAAAACTTTCCATACTTTTCTCCCACTTTCTTTGGCTGCAGTTAGGGAACAGTTGTCTTCAGCTGCACCTGTTTCACAGCCTTCTAATTTTAACCCCACTGTGTGGGGATAGTAAACAAAAACTGGTGATAAAAATGAAACGAACAGAAAATTACCCTGCCTTGAGGAGAAAGAGAAATCTCCGCTGATGAAAAAACTGAACTAAGAAGTGACAATAGCAGCAGCAGCAGCAGCATCACCATCGAATCACAGACTGCTGAGGGTTGGAAGGGACCTTAAAGCCCGTCTTGTTCCACCCCCGGCCATGGGCAGGGACACCTGCCACTATCCCCGGCCGCCCCAAACCCTGTCCAGCCTGGCCCTGGACATTCCAGGGCTGGCGCAACCACCTGGCAAACCCTGAGCTGGAATAATCCTGTGCTGCTCACTCCTCTCACCTACCACGAAGAAATGACACAGCACAGGGACTCCATTCCATGAGCTACAGAACTGCATCCCTCATCCTGTTCATGCATCAGAGTGGGCAGGAACACAAATTTTAAGTTATGTCCCAGCAGATGTTTAACTCTGAGGTTTAGTTCTATCCCAGTGTTGCCCTAAGGAGTAATTTGAGACTGTAATAGCCCAGCTTTGTGTACCAGGGCCATGCACAGCATGAACCAGATCAGGGGCTGCAATGGAAGGGGCTTGCATGGGACACCTGACTCCTGCCTGCCCAAGCAAGGAGCCAGTGGACATTCTGCAGACCAGACACCCCCACCTGTATCCCCAGCTTTGAGTGGAAATGCCCTCAAAACCTGGGAAGTCCTGGAGCAGTTTTTGGCACCACAGAAGAGGCAGTCTGCTAAGGCCTGCTCTCCTGGGAAGGGCTGATGTGCTGCTTCCGTAACAGCAATCCAAGGCAGCTCCTCTCCCTGCTCCCAGGAGACCAATTCCTGGGCAGTTTTCATTACGTCCTGAAAAATCTCACCACAGTAAACTCCTGCAAAATCCACGCAAATCTGCATCATCTTACCTTTCCTGTGGACTTGTTGTGGTAGCACATCACTCACAGTTAAAATTTACCAATTTAGGAGTAGAGCAGATGGGTTTTCCTTTATGTTTTTATCCAGAATGTTATCAAAGGGAGACAGATAGTACAATTTCTGGCATCCAGTCATGCCCTTGAAAATGATAATTTCTTCACAATTTTCACTTATGTCTTCATCTGTTCCCCTGGAAATGGTATATGAAGCCCAGCCATGTAATTTTTCTACTCCTCTCTCAGTGATGAAACACTAAATGTGTCATGTCCAGGAGCTCTCTGAAGATTGATTTAATATCTTCTGATTGCTGCCTGAATTCTGAGAGTTGCCTGGGCCTTTAAAAGATGATTGAAGAAACAAAACAGATTAAATCCTGTCAGCTGTCCCAGGCAAGTTTAACTAATAGAACTCTTCTTTTTAAACTTACATTTTCTGATTTCACCTTGCACTGGACTCGAAGTCCAACACTGCCTGAAATTTGGATTTTAAAATGTGAATTTGTTTCTGAACCATCCTAAAAGCTTTACTTCTTCTTTTGCTCATTCACCATTTGTGCCTTCTGCACATTCCATGCTGCAGCATCTCCTCACAACTCTGCTAATCCCACAAGACACCAGGAATTCTGCCTGTATTTCACCAGTCATTTACCTTTGCATTACCAGCCTTGGAGAAAGGAATCAGGTTGTGAAATTTCTTCTGGAGAACAGGAGCAAATATTCCATCACATCCCAGTGCTGAGAACAGCAGCATTTCAGGCTTTAGCCTTCCAACCACACTATCTGTTCATACGGTTTCTCTTGCTTCCCCCTCAATTTTATAGCAAAGCCCATATTTTCATTAATTGAAAGATAACAGAACCAAGAGAAATGGAGGATGAACAGAAGTACAGTGATATACACAATGATAAAAGCAGTGTTTGAAAGTTTCATCCTAGGAAACATAATTTCTAATATCATTTTTATGGAAAAACACAGAATTTAAATCAACGGGTATTGCATACAAACCTGTGGGAAGAAAAAGTTGGCTGCCTACTACTTCTGCATTTTTACTGTCTGTCAGCAGTTTAAACCTTGAAACTACCGATTTCCAATTTCCTAAACATTTCTACTGGATTTTATATAAATTCAGTACTAGTTTCATGGTTTAAGCAATTTATACACAGTTCTTCAAAGTATTACAAGTGGGTGAAAACTGACACATAGTCTAGAAAGGACGTTTAGAGATCAGTTTTGTGGTTTTGCCCAGCTTCAGTGACATTTGAACACACCAGAGGCACGCAGGACAAAGAGTTGTTTCCATTCACCTTTGTGAAAGAAGCAAACAGTACCAAATTATCCAGTAATAAAAAAAGTGACTCTTTTACACAAGCATTAAAGCCATTGCTGTTCACATGATACAACCATGGAGACTTTAAGGGTACTCAGACCAGCAGGAACTTGCACCTCATTCCAGAGCTGAAAGATAAAAGACGAAGAAGCCTCTGCAAACCCCATCCCTCACATTCTTCTTTCAGATCAATGAACATCTGAGCCAAAGCAGAGATATGTTTGCATTCTCAAATATCCTTTGTGAAGTGACATTTATTAGCAAGTTTGGCAGAGAGAAACCTCATTGGGAGAAGACACTGACAAATCTTGGTTTTCTCAGTGTCTCATTAATGACACTGAGTGAATTCCCACTGCTTATATGGAGTCAGGAACAAAATAAGCACTGAACAGAATCATGTAAGTCAATAATACAAATTGGGAGATAAGAAAATATCTGATTAAATTATACCTCACAGAGTATGTATTGTAAAGATTATTCCTTCCCTTCTTCCCTCCCCCTTATCAGTAATATTTTGCAGTTTGTAAAGCAGACTTGGCTTAGCTTCTGGTGCTGTACATGTCCACATCTTCTGGGCTGGACTGACCATGGTCCATTAGTTTTGGATCAGGCTTAAACTTTGATGTGTTCACTGTTCCTGTTAGAGATAGTAAAGAAATATAGTTAAAAAATACACATATATTTGAGCTGTAGGGGAAAAAAGCTTAGTGATACATTTTGGGAATTTCTGTATTACCAAACACTTAGAAAAGATCAAAATCTGTCTGTTCTAGTTCAAAGTGTGTTAAGAAGTGATAGAGGAGGATGAGGGCATGTGGGAAGGCTGAGCACAGCAGTGGATGGGGAGCAGGATGTCCTCCCACTCTCCAGTACCACTTCCTAACCCAGCAGAGAGAGAGAAGAAATTGTGATGCTTTGCCCAGCACATGGAAAGGAAGGGAAAGTTTGAGGCATGGAAAGGAATCTCCAGTGTTTCTTGCCCCAATACTCCCAGGAGCAGAGCTGGCTCCCAAAACCAACGCTGCCAGATCTTCCCTGAAGCTGCTGCCAGATGGCAAGAATTCCAAATGAAGACGAACACTCTAACCTGGTTTCACTTCACGACTTCCAAAACCATGAACTGAGTTCAGTAAAACATTGAACCCTCCCACTTGCCCTGAAGGACAGAGCACAGGCTGACATATTTAATGATACTGCAGGTCCAGAGGCTCTAAGGGAATACAAAGGCAGGTTTTCTGGGGCTGTGTCTCCTGTTCCGGATCTGCTTCTTTTCCAGCTGCATCACTTGGTTTTACAAAGGGTGTTACATTCTCCTGAAAGCTTTGCCCCATTTGGACTGAGAAAATAAACATCTCTGACAACACAGATTCATTTAGGGCATGGATATTTTTGGCTGTATTAGGGACATGAACTAATTCCACCTATGAAAGCAAAGACAGATCTATATACACAAACCCAATAAAGACAGTTTGGCCTGGAGCAAATGTAAGAACAGATCAAAGCATTCCACAAACTAAATCAGAAAAAATTCAGGTGCAAAGCAAAGATGTGAATGCATGCTACAGTGAAAGTAAAGGAAAAAATATCAAAACCCTCATTCAAGTGTGTTCTGCTTGCTTTCCAGAAAAAACAATTCCTTCCTTCCAAGTGATTTCCTTGTAACAAATAAATTCAGAAATTGCCCTTACAAAAGGTAACAATATTTTAAAACAGATTTCATTCTCCTTTAATAGGTAATTCCACTGTTTTCTCTTACAGATTGGACTACCAAATTTTTGTCTGTTAAAGAGGCTGTTACATGATCTAGCTGATTATCTCAACCACTTCAGATGCACAAGGAACCACTGCACAAAACCCAGCAAAATAAAATCCAATGCTTCATGTCTCAGTTACACACTCCTCTTTCATTCCACTATGGATCATCTCTGCATTGTTAGCAGAGGCTAAAAGTAATGAAATCCATTTGAGACTTCAACCTTCTAATTATAATCCAAATTAAAACCTTTTTGTGTGTTTTGCATTTGGATTACTCCTTATTTTGGCCTACGAAAGAACCTGGTTTACATTAATATTGGGTCTCTGACATTATTGAGAGAACAGCAAATATATAATGCTGATACAGTGAGAAAATTATCACCTCCCTGAGGCTCTGAAATATGTATTAAATGACAGCATGTAAAATATGCTCTCTAGAATAATATGCACTGACAGTCTGCTCCAGTTTAGAGCAAGAGTAAGTACAAAATTAAGTCAACTAATTGGATTTGCAAGTTGCCCTGAGATTACATTTGAAAGGTTTAATTCACCTGATGAAGGCACTGGATCTTCATTACTCCAACACTCTACTGGAAAAGATTCTGTTCTGTTAAATGATCTTGACTCAACAGCAGATTCAGATTTGGTACTACAAGTTCCTTTCTTTTTCTTATCTTCTTGCATAATTGGTTTTGACTCTTGCTGCAGCTGTGAACCAAACATTAATAAAAGAAAGCACATGGGTATATGCTTAGTACATTATTGCAAAATAAAGCTTTCAAGTCTGGGAGCTTATCTTTTATGAAATTATTTTCAGATATGACATCATACAATGATATTCAACTAGTCAGCTGCACACAAGGGACACAGCTGGAAAAAGTAAAATGCATGAAACCCCACAGATCAGATAGAATAAATTCATGTATAAGGGAATTTGTCAAGAGTATGTACGTAGGACTGAAGCTGTGGTTTTACCTGAGATCTTCCAAGAACTTCACAAGTTCATTTCCAGGTGAGGAGCCTTTAGCCCTACACAAGACTGAAATAGCGCTGAGTGTTTACAGAACACTTACTACCCCTAGTTAGCAGAAGATGGAAAGATAAACCATGGTAACACCCTAGTAATGAAAAATAATATGTCTTGGGAACAGGCTTCACTCAGGGAAAAGGAATGAAGTTAATAAAAGTGTCTGTACCACATCAATTCTTGTTTCGCTACCAGTTTAATGACAGTTATCTGAATCTCATTTTCAAAACTCAGAATTCCATTTGTGCTTCTCAGAGGAAATACAAGGTGAGGACTGCATGCCAATGAGCACTGTAAATTTAACACAAAATACTTCTACATGTTAATATAACTGAGGAACTGAAATTTTCTTTGAAAAGAGCAACAAAAAATTACTGTGCAAAGCTGAAATTTTACTCAAGAAAGTGCTACTTTTGTCAAGGTTTTATAAATTTCCACTTGAGAAAAAACCCTTTCGGGTTGGATAGAACCCATATTTCATTCTGGGATTACTAACCCAAATCCCATATGTAATTTACAGAAGGTTCAAATTGCCCTCTACTCTCTTCTGGCAAGGCCTCAGCTGTTTACTGTGGCCTATTTTGATCACTTCACTTAAAAACCACAAACAACACAAACCACACACAAAATCCTCTAAAAAACAGAAAAAGCAGAGAAACTAGAGGAAATTCAGAGGAGAACAAGAATTATGTCAGAGTTAGAAAATCTGGTCTGTAAGAGAAAGTTATACTGGAGAAGAGAATGTCAAAAACCATGATAACTTTTTCATACATAATAGGTCAATATAAAGAGGTTACTGACCATTTATTCACTATGGCTGCAATGAGGACAGGACAAGGAAGAGAAATAAATCAGACATGGACAATTTATATCACAGGGTAGGTAATTCCAACAGACTTCCTGGAAAAGTTGTAGAAGAATAAGCCATTCATACCTACTGTCATCCTGAGTGTCCTTAGCCTAAATTCAGGGGCTGCTTAAGACCAAAGCTTGAATCAGAAAGGATCATTTACATCAAGATAAAAAATGAGCTCTAAGAGAAACTCATTCTTCTCTTGTGCACCCTGCATGTATTGTGCACTACAGAGGGGATCTCAATATCTACAGGTGTGAAAGGTAGAAGAGCAATTAAACACTGAAGTGACAAAAAGATCAGATTGGGGTTTGTGCCTTGCTTAACACAATCAGTAAACCTTAAACAGTATCAGCAGAGGAGTCCACAACTTTCTAATCTCCCTCTCAATGTGTGAGTTATCATTATTTCCCAAGTCCTACCTTGGTGACAGTTTCTTTTTCTGCCCACAGTGACCTCACAGCCTCATAGGTCTGATGACTTGCACAAAGCAACTTTTTCCCTGTTACCTGTTTTTTTAGAAAAACATAATTTGACAACAGCTTTAAAAACAGAGAGACACACATACCATTCAAATGAAATTAATCACATCTGCATGAGAACATGCTTGACCCCATACTAAGGCATCTACTTTTCAAGATCTAGTGCATATTTCCCTTACATCAAGCAAATTGTAAATAATGTTTAAATTGGTATTAGGAATACACAGGAAACACTCACATGTTAAATCCACCTACTCCAAATGAAATCAAAACCTGATCAGCAAACAAGTGTTCTGGCAATGTTGGCACAATAGTCTGAAGCACCAGCTTTAAAGGATCCAAACTTGTCTCACTATGTTGGAACTGACCACAGATAAACCCAGAAACTTACCTTAGCAATGATCACTGACTGAGCTGGGTAACAAACAGAATATCCTACAGCAGTAAGTCCCAATGGATAAGCAATTTTCTTAAACCTAGAACCTGTACAGAGCCAAGTATTTTGAATAATTAGACGATAATGAAATGCAAACTAAGTAGTTGTAGCAATTAAATGCAGGAGACATTGATATTCTGAAAGAGAAATAATCCCCAACTAGGCTTTCCAATATTGTGAAGAATGAGAAGAACAATTGTATCAGTAGTCTGTCTAATCCTGCTCTGTTGGGTCTCAGCCAGCTTCTAACAGCAATGAATCATGTCCCTTCAATTTACCAGGAAGGATTTTTTTAGTCACACAGGGTTTTGCCAATGTTTCAGAAGTTTCTGATCTGAAACTGTTACATGCTCCATATCCCACACACCAATAATGAAAGAAGCAAACCCTACCTTTTCTTGCCAGCACTACACCAGCCAAGCCTGACACTGTAACTACACCGGCTTTGGGAAGAAAGTCTGGGGGAGGGTTGTTCAGGTAAACATAAGCATCTAAGAAATGCAAAAAAAAGAAGACAAAAAAGAAGCAGGGCA
Source organism: Edolisoma coerulescens (assembly GCA_013397115.1). NCBI lineage: Eukaryota > Metazoa > Chordata > Aves > Passeriformes > Campephagidae > Edolisoma > Edolisoma coerulescens. Next base: position 3,483,500 of record VWZW01004955.1, read on the forward strand.
ATTCAATATTAGTAATTTTATTTTATTTCCCACTTAAGAAATAAAGATGAAAATTTTGATTTTACTGAGAGTTAATATAGATGAAATGAGACAGGTATGTGACTTGCCTACCTTGTCCAAACTGAATTGCATCCATTATTCCATTTTTAACAAAGACAAAAACACTCTACAAGGAAAAAAAAAAAAAATGAAACCAGAAAGTAAAATCTCTGCAAAAGTAGCTGTTCACACATATCTCAGCACAATGAGACAAAGAAATACTGTGTAACTCTAAAAAACCCAAACCAGATCAGTGACCTTCTAGAAAGGCTGTTCAGAAATCCACCCTCTTTGTGACAAACATATTTATATTTTTAAAATTTGCATTGACAATTAATTTAAAAAAAATCTCTCTAATGTAAGATCACTTTCAAAATTGACATCTCAGGAACTGCAGAGTAGGAAAACACCTGGACGCCAACTGTATAATATAAGAAAATTCAATTATAAAATACAATCTTCTCTCCCCTAGAGACTTTCTCAGGAAAACTATTTGGAAGAACAACACCGAATTTGTACCGCCAGAGGTCACTGCTACTCAGTGTCGGGAACTCTCACTGATTAATGGCATGAAAAAGTTTGGTACAGATGTATAACAGGAGTATTTCAGTCATGCAGTCACTGACAACATTTTCACAGACCAATGGAATTAATAATTTCCAGAAAACACAGGAAAACATTTTGAATTTTTTTTTCTCAACTATTAGGGTCTACATTTTTTTGTAAAAGCAAAACACAAGCATAAAACCTCTTCCTGCCAACACCAGGGTGAAGCTGCTGTTTCCCAGCAGGTACAAGAGCAGTGACAGGCAGCACAGTTCCCTCTCCACCTGGAACATGCAGTAACAGAGCCGGGAGGTATTTCTGACGACTCGTGAGTAACAGCCTGCTGCAACAGGTACATGGGATGCACTCTGGTTGTCTTTTTTGTCAGGTACTGCCCGTTAAAAGCAGCTCCTTCTCTGTGGACTGCACCTGGAATTTCAGGCTCCAAAAGGCCCTCAAGCTCTGCCAGCAAGAACTTACTGACATAACTCCTGCTGTAGAAAGAGGGCTCATTTTTCCATCTTAAACTATCTTATGCCAAGACAAGAGACTGCAAAAAACCCTCCAGGGGGAAGTAACCTGTTTTTTGTGTGGTTTGGGGCAGTGCTGTGAGGAACTGCAGGAAGCCCTGGGTGCAGGCATTCCCTACCTGGCACCACCCCAAGTAGCGGCCGGTGGTCTGTCGCACTGCCGAGAGCTGCTGCTGCAGGTGCCCAGGCTGCTCCTCGATGTACTTCGACTTCAGAGGGGGTGCACTGTAAATTGGGAGCTGGAAACAAAGGCACAGCTGTACAGCAGGGGGAGAGTTCTCTATTCCCATGAGCTGTTGCACTTGAATGTGGTTTTCAAGCCTGCAAACCCTCAGTGTTCCCATTACAGCAAACAAAACCTCTATGTGGAATTACGAACTTTTAGGGTTCCAAACTGACTCTACTCAAGTGTGACTTCACTCTTTAGAAATTAAAACTGAAACAACTCTATAGATTCTAAGAAGCAGAATTACTGAGTATGACAAACTATCATTCAGCAAAGGCATGAGCAAGAATAATTAGAAGATGGATGTGTGTATTACTAGTAATTGCACACTGGAAAAGGACTCATCAGAAAGTATTCTATTTTTACCTTTTCTGACTTCATTTTTGAAATACTGTAATAATGAAAATAAGATAAAATTTTACTAATTTAGTAACATTTTGTGTTTTATTTGAGCTATAGTTGTCAGTTATTTATTATCACATATTACTTTGCTATGTATTTTAGTTACTGGGTAATATAATTCGATGGAAAGAGCTGCTATTCTGCAGATTTTTCTAGTATTATTTTAAAGACCAACAAAAAGGAGGATTCATACCTTATCTGGCTTCACCAGCTGACTTTTGGACTCCTTTTCTGTTGCTGCATATACAGTAATACATACAAATGGCAGCCCAGAAGAAACAGCTGCCAGCTTTACCACCTGGGACAGAGAGATGAAAAAAGGGAGTCTTAATGCTAAAATAAAAATTTCCCTTGGGCTTGATCAAATATGGGATTAAACAAGTCATTTTTAAAACCTTTTTTAAGCATTTTGCCTTTTAGAAATGTCTTCTGACTTATACAAAGATTTTCTCAAATTATAATGGTAAAGAAAAAGTTAAAGATCCCTGACAAGTTTTATGTCTAAAATACCAGGAAGAACTTTGTGTTCAAAGGCACACTGATGCTTCCATCACCTGTTAGGGTAAATTCAGATGTAATATACTCAGCGTGCAGGAACTCCAAGTCAATGAATTGACTGAACTCATTTCAGCAAAACCATGTTGATGTTATTTGCTGCAGAGACAGAGCGAGCTCCCCTTCCCACAGAGGCTGCCAGGCGGGGCCGTGACCCTGGGCAGGAATTTGTGAGAGCTCTGCCCCTCTCCTTGCTGGGAGGGCCATCCCCAGGTGGGTGAGCAGAACCTGGGCCCACAGCACGTCTGTGTCTGCAGTGGGGCAGGGGGAGATACCCAAACCCCTGGTATTGAAGGTCTGTGTGCTTCCCTCGCTGCCCCAGCTGTGTGGAGAGGTGTGGATGTGGGCAGGAGGAAAATGGAGGTGACTCCACTGCCAGAATCTGCAGAGAAAAGTCTCACATACAAAAAACACACATCAGCCACGCTGCCACCAGGGGTGCTGGCCATGAACCCAGTCAGTCACATGCTGACAGAAGGTCTAACGTGCAGTGCTACTGAAGGTCACACAGCAACATCCAACACCCAGCAGAGCTGAGCTCTTGGCTGCCATTCCAAGGGGCACTTGCCATCTTTCCTCCCGTGCCCAACAGCAGGAGCAGCCACTGGGATGTTCTGCTGGCTCATGTGCCCAGCCCGGGATCGTGGCTCTCGTGGCACCCCACAGCCCCAGGACACAGAGAACAGGTCAGAAAGGAGGGTGATAATCCAAATAAGTCCCAATTAACACAATAACTGCCTTTCTGATAGAGTTTGCTTGGCACAAAATGCCACAGTCTGAGCTACAGAAGATTGTCTAGAAGAGGACGTGTGTCCTAAAAATAAGTTTGTATTTTTGAAGAATTATTAAAGAAAAACTATTTAAAACTTATCATAATTCAGATTGCTTATTTCAGTACAGCATGCTACCAGAACAAGATACCAATTTTCAGTAGACACTAGAAGGAAAACTGAGTTTAAAAGTGAATGAGCATGAAAAAGTTGTATTGTTCACTTAAAAAAATTCATATATTTTTAGAAGTCACAATGGAGTTCTGTGCTCAATGTAAAAGAGAAAGCTATACTGGGAATGATGAAAGTGGTCCAGCTCCTGCCAGACAGTAATTGCTTTACTTTTGTGTGCCTGCAGACCAACACATAAATGTTTGAAGATCCAAGGAAACAGCGGTACTGGCTAACATTTACACTGGCACAGTTTTATTCCAAGAGGGTTTCACTTTTTTCTACTGAAATCACAAAGAACCAGAGTGAAAGAAAAAGCATCATCACCTTGACTGCACTAAAGAGGCTTCACTGCATGGAACTGTTTACCCAGTTCCTTATCTATTCATGAGGTGCAGTAAAAAGACTCAACTAGCTAAGCTGTTTCTCGTATTCATTTATTGAAATTATTTTATTAAAAGTTACTTAAGAGGCATTATGTATTAAACAAGGAAAATCATATATTTTTTAGCTAAAGAAATCAAAAAGCATTTTACCTATGAAAACTTCTAGAGAAGTTACTGAGAATTAAGAAATGGCAGGATCATATTGTTAAATCAAACACTAGGAAAGAAGCACAGAGAAAAACACCTGCACCAAGCTGGAGCTGTGAAACACCCTGGAATTACATGGTCAGCCAGCAGAATGACTCCAGGACATCAGCTGATAACTGACTTAGAAATAAATAAAAATCTTCTTTTGGATGAATTCAGGAAATTGCTGCAGCCACAAAAGCCATGAGGCCAGGTGACATTTCTGGACACAGAGCTAAACACCACCAGAAGGGAAGGTCAATGGCAAGAGTTAAAACATTCCCTGTAACACCACTGCCACGCTCCTGACCTGCAACTTATAACCTGAAGGACTTTTTTTTCCCCAGGCATAAAAGCACACCAAAGACAAACAGACATGGCATTATTTTGGATGAGAAGCGTGAACAGCAATTATTTGCTGAAGAAATGCATTATATGCTCTCTAGCAGAAAACTGTTACAGCTACGCCTCTTCATAGTAGAACTGGAGTAAGACCAATCAAAATATAATAATAAAACTGTCAAATGTACCTGGATAATTTTGGCTTTAACTCTTTGCATTTCAAACAAACTACTTCAAAGTGTTGGAATCTTATCAAAGATCAAAAATACAGATTCTATTAAAAAAAAGTTACATCACTACAAAGAATTCACTATCTTGCACTCAAAAGATGCAGAATACAAACTAAACCATAATAAAACCATATAGTTAATTTATGCTTATCTCCAAGACCTTGTTTCCCACTGAAACTACAAATTCTGTGTACTTGCTTCAAGAATTGGGGCACGAATCAGGAAACTTGCCCTGAAGGCAGGAACAGCCTCAAAACAAACGTAATCAAAGGAGTGACGTATATGCAAAAATCTGATGCATGGATTTATACATAAAAATATACGAGTTCTCTATCACAGAATGGGAATCTACTAGCCAGGTTAAAATAAGATTAAAATTTAGCCACTACCTCATATCATATTTTCCATGAAAAAATGTTAATTACAGAATAAAGAGTCACAGGTTTATGACTTTCTCCTACCACTCAGATTTCTTGAGGTGGGTCATAAAACTGTCTCACATCATTTTGGGTTATTTTTTCCAGAAGTTATATGAGACATGACAATTGCCAGAAGCTTGTAGGCCAAACCCAGTATCCTAATTCGGGTAGATATTTATAAATCTCTAATGACAACTACCAAAAACCCACACACAAGTAGAACAGAGCATCCTTCCACTTCACCTCAGCTCACTGATACTCCATGGATTTGGTTTTAATCTTGGTCTGCCAGTAGGTGACCCACAGAGAGTAAAATCTTAAGAAGACAAACTCTTATTAATCTTTCACAGTAAATAGTAAAGAACACAAACAAAATTATGTCACTTCACTAAAGGTACTGAATCATTCAGATTTATGTACTGAGCCAAACTACATCAAGATCACCCAGCCAGACAGCAAAGCCAAAGACAGTTTCTTTTTCCACACCAAACTAAGGTAAAATGCTTTATATTAATTTCTCTGGCTGTCCTCGTTGGCATCATCCTTTTCTTTGCAGATATATACACATTTTAAATGCTTTAAAAAAGTAAATAGAAGATTCATGTGAGAGCAACCTATTCATCAATTTGACTGTGAACACTGGAAAACCTGTCTAAATACTTGTGAGAAAGCCTAGATCATTAAGTGCACGTTCTCCTCTGTTTAAAGACACCGTATTATTCCTACAAGTAGAGATATTCTAGATACTTGTAACCCTGTTAGCTCGTAACAGCGTGATTTTAACAGCCTTGTTTTAGTGATGTACAGCACCACTAGCACTTTATCGTGTTACTACCAAACTATCATCTCGATATTCCTCGAGTTGAAGGTGTTTCGGGGGCTGTGAGTAAACGGAGAATAACCAGAAGAGAAATACTGCTTTTATTGCCTGTTGCACAACTTAACCACCTCTCGAACAAGCTCTTTCCCCCTCAAACCCCACACTACTACTGCCTCTCACTGCCCCACTCCTTCACCTGACCCCGGCTTCCGCGGCACCCGGGGCTCCTTCCCCCCAGCACCGGCGGACCCGGGGGCGGGCCGGGCGCTCCCGAGGGGCCGCACGGAGCCGCCCCGGCTGCCCCGAGCCCGCGGGGCAGCGGCAGCGGAGCCTGAGGGGCAGCGG